>JAEMWC010001191.1:22500-42500 GCA_016490735.1 Pachyseris speciosa | reverse complement strand
GGCCGCGATTCCACAATGCGTTTGACAGCTTGCAGCTATTGGAAAGATAAAACGATTTGCATTGATGTCGCCACTCCTCGGGAAAAGGAAAAATCAGAGAGGTACGTAAAACGTAGTTATATACAATACATGCACGTGACACTTACGTTAATAGTATTTTTGTGGACCATGCATTGTCCTTGAGATAAGCTACAACTACACCAGTTCTAGAGAGAATTTGTATACCGATCCCATGATAGATATCAAAATTTGTTAGATGGAAAGTACGATTGTGAATGGCTAAAAACGGATACCCGACTGACTCATAAAATAGCCGAACAAGAGTTTTGGCTCACTTCTTCTGAGTCTCTTCTGATAGCGTTATAGCCTCCCACGCAGTCGTTTTTAGGGGACTCGTATTTCACCTCCTCCCCACTAACACACTGGGGAGGAGGTGAAATACGAGTCCCCTAAAAACGACTGCGTGGGAGGCTAACAGCGTTACTACACGATGCGAAACACGTGTTTTTCGAAGTCAAATAATTTTAAATTAATTACATGGTATTTATATATTGTTATAATAAAGTTTCGATGTAACGCGCGCTCTGATTGGTTAAAACAGCGTGTTTTATGACAGTACAGATGCACGGCCAGCTACGCACGCCCTCGACCCAAATGGAATTTCCGAAGTTTTCCGCCCTTGGTTTTTATTTTGACCCAGACGTCTTGTACGACCTAGAAAACGAGTATGAAAACGAGCGTTAGCCTTAATGGATTTGGAAGACGCTTCTGCCGGTAAAACCACAAATAGCAGCATGAAAATCAAGAGTATTTTCGGAAATTGCTGAAAGTTGAAGTTGAAGTTGAAGTTAAAGTTGTCCGAGTCGCGCAGCAATTCCAGTAACTTCTGAAAGCACAATTGAAAATCCTTAATTTTACGACGACTCATTCCGATTTGTGTTAATAAGATAGGGGGAAAATGTTTCTTAACACTGATGAGGCACGTCGAAAAACAGTCAGCCAAGCGAAGTAAAAACACTCGTTCGCACGCAAGCCAAAGAAACAAACAATTCAACTTACTGTTTATAAATTTGCGTCCAAAACGAGTGTTGATGATTACTATTTACGTCCAATCGAGAGATAAATATGAGTTTTATTCCTTAACAAAAGTAACAACAATTAAACCAAATGTTAGAAGCTGAAATTTATTTAATTCACCTGTGCCGTAGAGGTTCCACTTGAAAATACACATCCACTTATTCCTACTTCTTTCGTGCTCTCGTCACTTCCTTGCGTGCCTTATAACAGAACAAAGCACGGTGAAGGCTTTTTTTTATTTGTTAAAAGAATTCTGTTTTTCTAAACAAAACACTCAAACATTACGATTATAACTTCGAAAGTAGTTCGTGCCAGCGTCTTCAAATGGTGCGCTGCGTTTTGGATTTTAGTGCTTTTGTCCTCAGTAAATCAGGTTTAAACACAAAGGACCAAAGTCGTCCAAGGCTGCATAAAAGACTGATTTTTTTTATAATGTTTTTTAACGTCTTACTTATTTCATTTCATCGTCACTTCTTTAATGTTAATCAAAGCAATTTGCAACGAGTGAGTACTCTTTAATTTCTCCACAGAGAGAACGGAGATACATAAGTTTCAAGCTTAATTGAAAAACTTAACCAATCATTTGATTACTATTTTTAACCTATGCATATATGCTTAGGAAATACCGTTTTTTGATTTATTTCTTGTTCAAAGTGTCATAATAATGTGTGAATAGCACCAACTGGTGTGTTGTACAATTATCACAGTCAGAAAACCGACTGCAAATCCCGAATTCCGAATTTGGGGTAGTGTCATTTGGAAACTGTCAGAGGCGTAGCGAGGTTTTTGAATAGTTGTAGGCCTGGAGGGCCCAGTTGCTCGAAGCATGGTTAGCGTTAACCGAGGTTAAATGCCATGACAAACTGCAGGTTATAATACATCTTAACAATGGTTAGCGCTAACCATGCTTCGAGCAACTCAGCCCTGTTTTTAACGTGAGAGTCATGGGCATGCTTCCCCGGGAAATTGTTTCCCTGAAACCTCTAAATTTCATGCATTCCTTAGACTCATAAAGTATTTATGAAGTCAAGATATATACCCTGAATGTCACCATAATGTTAAACCAGAGGCCAAAATTTTAATAATCCAGTATTCCCTAAGCAAGAAATCGCCATTTTGTTTGTCGTGACTGCAAATTGACCGTTTTATTTGCCATGAATGAATGTGATCTGGACTCCCCTTTACCATGCACACAAATTTGAGAAAGATAAAAGGTATTCCTAGAAGGGTTGCAATCCCCTTATCCTACCCCTTGATCCGCCACGGTCCGCTTTTAGATATATTAATAGAACCACTGATGCCACTAATCATTATGCATTTGCCGCTCGGCTGTCGCCGTTTTGCTAAGGTGAGATTGGGAGTACAAAGGTTTAAAATGGCAAACTTTTTTCTAGCCATTTAAGAAAAAAGAACTACTTGGTAGCCTAAAAGAGGAGCTCTATCCTCCTGCTTCCACAGGCTGCGAAATCGTCAAGGATATCCTCAGCATTCAAAGAAACATCATGTTTATGAATATGCGTTAGCACAAGCCCACTAAGACTATCCTCTTTCATTTTTGACCTCAAGTAGGTCTTGAGTCTTCTGAGACCTCTCTGCAGGGCGGGCTGTGGTGATTTGCAGGGTAAGCAGAGTTGTGAAGGCCCTCGAAATATTTAGAAACTCCTGTGGGTGGCAATAAGAGAGTGTTTCTGCAATGGTTGTCGGAAGATCTTACACTTTCTCCCATTGCCAGGGTACAGCCGCCCTCGTTTTCTTTCGGGGACCAGGTAGCTCTACACTGCGCTGGCTAATAAATTATTAATAAACCTGGACTTTCACTTGCATGATTCAATCAACTTGTAATGAGGGATTTGGATTGCTAACTTAAGAGCTTGCTTAAGATGTAGGCAAAGTACTAATGATTGAAGTCGATATAAGCTTAAACTTAAGCATATAACATTATTTAGTTTGAACATTAACTCATTAAGAAACTCCAAGGTTTCCAAGTTTCACTTACAATAAGTTATCCTTGTACCCTGCTGTATCTCTTAATTATCTTTAATTAAAAAGCAGAAAAACATTGCATACCTTAACTTAGGAAAGAAACTGTCGAAGGCTCCGCTTCGCTATGTAACCGCTGTACGATTGTCGGTAGCACTTTTCATAGCGTGCGGGCTTCTAAGTTTTCCCTTGCTTTCGAGATAGTAATCTCACCCTTACAGAGTGGTTGCGATTGTTATAAGATACGTTGATAAATTGCGTTTCCTTTTTTTATCATGCTGCGAAGAATTTCAGGAAATTGTTTATCTCTCACAACGGCGCAATAATATAGGACGGGTCGGCTGAAAATTTGTAGGCCCGGGCCTACGGGCCTATAGGCTCGCTACGCCCCTGACTGTACGGCCCTCTTCAGCTTGCCAGTTTATTCATGCATATGAGACCAATCAGCCACCAGTGATAATACATTAATTAGGTTTTAATTTTCCAAGCGCTCAATGAAACATCCAACTGACAACTGCATACTCGCTGAACTTAAGGAACACCATATGGAAGAGAAATTAAATGACGGAAAACAGACAAAAAAAACAAACTAACTAACAAACAAACAAACAAAATCAACAACAACAAAACAACCAAGATGGAGGGAATGGTCCCAGGAGGCTCAATATCTAGCTGTGCACCTTATCTTGCGGCCGTCACGGAAAAAAAGTACAGCAATGTGGTAAATTTTTGTTCGCTGCTTTATCTTTTGAACCGGCCCGCTTCTGGTCTTACTGCCGGAATTCTGTCTTCGCAATTGAATTTCTTCCCAATTTTTACACAGTTGTTTATCTTTGAATCTTAATCCGTGAAATCTCTATTGTTCTGGTTGTAAAGACACTTTTACAGCGCCACTGCTGTTTCATAAATTTATCGCTACTTACGTTGCCGTGTTCGCTCTCGGACGCGCGTGTTTATGACATTGAGCTTTGCACTGAACAAACAGACGCGGCAACGCAGTATATTATGGGATGTGTTTCGATGGCAGATCCCATAACTTTAGGAGCGCTTACCATTTGCACGAAGAAATCGGTCGGAATGCAACGCTCTTTATTGTACAGGCTTTTCTCGTCAAAGACATCTAAAAACGAACCGGGACAAAGCGGGGTTTGACAAAGGCTACAGAAATTTTCCCGCCATTTCGGTTGGAATGGAAAAAGACAGGGGCACCCAACGACAAGTTCGATTAAAGAGTGCACTCGGATTTTCGTAAGTAAAACGTGGCCTAAAAGATTCGCAATGGAGAAATTATAGCCCCTAAGGTTTTCAGTAAGGTCGTACTCTGCTGTTTCTGGCAGTCAAAAACGTCACCTAGCATTTTCGGAAAGAAAACAGTTCCCTAGAAATTTCGTGGAAAGTTTACTTAAACTTGCATTTTCTTAAAAGAAGATTTTGTTCCCTAACATTTTCGGACAACTAAAATTTCAGCTAGGGAATCCGAACAGATCAACTTCTTCTAGCTTATGAAAACATCACTTTAAACAGACTTCAAACACCATAAGGTACTTAAAAATGCCTTTCTACAGCTTTTAGTTGATTTGGCTCGTTGGGTGCCCCTGAAAAGAGGAGTACGTCTGAGGATTTCCATGTTTTTCGGAAGCTTTCCGGAAGGATGAGCGGTACTATTTGAATTCCCAACCGGAATTTTCGGTGTTTGTTGACAAATGGAAACCACCTTTCTTTCCATGTGATCGCACGACCACAGTTGAGTGGACCGCAGTTAACTTAACCACAGACGACCGCAGAAGATTTCTGCGTTTACAGAAAATGTGTTTCCACATGATTGCAGAGCTGTTTGCAATTTCCTCCTCCTTGATCCGCGGTCGTCTGCAATCACAAGGAAGCCAGGCTTTGTAAGTAGGCCTTGAGTTGTAACTCTCGAAACTGGCCCCTTCAAGACAAAAATAAACTTTGGGAAAACACCTCTAGTGACGACCGGCCAATCAACTGCCATGTACGCTAACTTTTCTTCCGATCACTTACTGTGGAAATTTTCCGCGTAATTTTATCTCCACGCAAACACTCGTTGTTCATTATGTCGCATATTGTCCGTCTTTGACTAAGTCTACTTGACCCATTGTCATAGCCAAAAAAATAAAGCGCACATCCTTCATGAAGCAAAGGAACTTTTCCGCATCCAATATCCCCGCGCAACTCGCTCCAGTTGGCTGCATTCGCATTAATATGTCGTCAACGTCGACTTATTAAATGGCATCTTGTTTCAAGTGCGATCAGCTACGACAAATGAAAAAGTTTTTTTTCTTGCATTTCAGCTTCCCTATTCTGATTCTCATCATACAAACCTATCACATACTGGGGTGATTAACAATGACCCTTCCAATTGGCCTATTGCTTCTGATGATTCCCAAGGTACTAGGCCCATTTTAAACAGTAAAGAGTATGCAGTATGGACTTTATATAGACTGCATACTGCAGTGATTAATACGTTAATGCGTCGATGTCGACGTGCCAAGGAGAACGTGACGATTTCGGAGAGAAGAAAGCAAAATAAACAGAAGCCTGAATATCAAAGGGTTAATATATCCAAAATATTTACTAGAAAAACTACACATATTGATCCACTGAACATTGTTACTCTGAATATTTTTATCCCATAAATAACTACATTAACAGGAAAAAAATTAGCAGATTTTACAACCCGTCTAGGCGTGCAAACAAGCTCTTAACATGCAACTCACACAAAAAGGCAAATTTCAAAGCCAGACAATCAGACAAGGTTTCAGACCTTGCAATTCTTTCTCTGTTGATTGAGCTATAAACTCTTTGTAACTCTGTACTGCCTGCAATATTTAACAATTATTCACCGAAGTGGAGGTAAATATCCACCACTTTCACCGACACTGAGGTGAATAATTGTTTTAGTATATTCCACACAAGCTGAATAATTAGCGGACCACAGAACGTTACTTTATGTGTGATAATATGCCGACAAGCGGTCGTAAATTGTAAAATCTCGCGCGCCGGCTGCTCGGAGGTGAATAGTACTTGCTAATCACCACCGAGTTTACCAATTAGAGCGCGCGAAAAGCAATATTCACTTGTGTGGTATATACGAAAGTGGACTAGTGACTGCGATACTGAAGAATAACAGACAGGCCACTTGAGAAAGGTTAGCTTTGTCACGAAGAATATTCTTATGCAAGAGCTCAGAATTGACTGAGGTTCAGTGTATATTGTAAGTTTGGAGGGATGAATACTTCTCCGGGGAATACTCCCAGAAAAATTGGGTGGGGGTGTGCGGCCCGCTTCTTGAAACCTCTTCCCTATTTCAGACCGAAACCTGCGATTTTCCCTACCCTATTTCAGAACTGATCAAAAATTCGATACCCTTTTTCAGACCCAATGCAGATCTATTTCTCCTACACGGTTGGCGTAAACATAATTAAGTAGGGCGTTTGTTGATGGTCTTCTCGCCTAATGATGAAGTAGCTTCTTCTAAAAACATACCCAATTCAAGACTAGAGTGCACAAACCACACCCTATTTCAGACCAACGTGGTCAAAACCGATATCCTTTTTTAGACTTAAACCGGCTAAAAAACCATACCCTTTGAGCCCGCACATTGTATAGTCAAAACCGATACCCTATTTCAGACAGGCTAAAAGACATTTTTCGTCTGTTTTCACACCGGCTAAAACACCATACCCTTTGAGCCCGCACATACCTGTGTAGTCCACATCCCCCCCCCCCCCCCATCCCCAGCGGGAATTTTCCTGACCTGAACATTGTCGAGAAAAGCCTGGAGCGCAGAAATCTGTCAGCGGGGAGGGGGTCACTAGTTTGTTATCACTACCACCTCCATAGGCCGTTATTTTACTAGCTCCAGGCTTTCCTCGACCTTACCAATCCAATATGGCGCCTTCAACACACGATCGGAATATTTAGCACGCGCCCGCCAGAAAATACGCCTGCTATGCAGGCTACTCCGAAGTGGACATTGGCCGCCATATTGTAAGTATTCGTGCTCAGCGTACATGACAGCTTAAACGTCCGCAGTACTTTTGATATTAGTCAATACATAATTTCGCGATAGAATGTTGTGTTACAGGTGAACTTGGTTTTCTTGCCAGTAGAACTTAATCAGTCCTCATCTAAATATAATCACCCTTATCGATTAGTTGAAGTTGTTTGCTATGAAATGAAAAACGAATGAGAGGTGGTTAGTAGGTGGTAATAAGAGGTAATAAATAGGTGGTTATAAGAGGCAGGTAAGGAGCTCTACTCTATCTCGCGGTTTATAGCTTGTAGATGGGAGTATTGAGATTGTTACATATCCCATTACTTGTAAAATTTCTAAATAAGGAAGCTCTAGATGTTCATTTTTTTTTTTTTACAGTTTTAAAGTCGACTAAGGAAAAACCATTACAAGCTAGGCTAGTTGAGCTTATTTCAGTCACAGAATAGAAAATATTTGACAAATAAAAAGTACGTTTACATTGATTGCCTTGTGAACATGTTGGCGATTTTTTTGTTCATCCTCTTATGGCTCAACGATTGGTCATAAGAATAAGGCGGCATCTAACATAAGAGAAAAAATTTCAACGAACTGATAGTTACAAAAGGTTTAAGAAAAATGTCATTTTTCAAGCATAGAGGTTCGCTTCAGGGCTGTGGGTGAGCAGAAGTCCAACAAAGCAATCAAGACAGTCAAAAGTCTTTATCCATAGCTTTATCGCATTTTTCTCTTTCAATAGAAAACTCTTTAAGTTATATTTTGAAAAAAAAAAATGTTAAAAGAGGGAATGCTGAAAAAACAAAAAGAGATCTAGAGAAGGCCAGTTCTTACCCCGGGGGTATCGCCTTATATGGCCTTTACAGGAATGTGCCGCTGGTCAGGGTATGTTTTTTTTTACCTCTTTGTCCTAAACGGGGTTTTTATTTCATGCTATCTCTCCCAAGGCGGGCATTTTATCCTTTGTCCTAAACAGCGTAATAAAATTGAGGTCGTTATCCTCAACAGGGTATGTTTTTATAGGAGGTTTTTTGTCCTAAACAGGGTCCAGCGTTTCAAACTCTCAGCGGCTCACTGATCACCCCGATCACCTATACCACATATTGGTCAAATATTGGTCGAACGTGTCTATAAGTCTGCCAGTCGGCAAGTCTGCAGTCTGCAGTCTGCGTTTGTCGCACACCGGTCGCTTTCCATATAAAATAATATATCAACGAGCATAGCTTTGGTCACAGTGGTTATAGTATAAAATTATTAAAAGAGCCAAGTGGTTTGTAAAGATTATTATAATATTACAATACGAAAGATACGTTATGATTTCACACTAGACGGGCAATCTTGTGTGATCTCTAAGTTCATCACTGAGTTCCATATAATCGTGGAATTTAAATCGTTTGGCGTGTAATAACTGCGATTTAATTTAGGTAAAGAGGAGCTGAGCGAGTTCATACAAGAAGCCAACATGGATTTAACTAAATAAATCGCTCACGTACACTACACTTTAATTGTCACATATAAAAAACGTTACTCCCCACCTCGTTTTTTCCCTTGCTAAAATAATATCAAATATAGAAAAAGTAACACGTGAGATAATATTAAGAAAGAAATAATAACTGAATGATAAAATAATGCGTACTTTCCTCCTTCCCCTTGCTTTCGTCCATGCATGGCGACAGCCGTAAAGGTGACTACATGTCGGGAAATCACTTTCCATGGTGAGAAATCACTTTCAGTGGTGCCTGAGCTCCAATATGTCACGCAATATGCCACAGTATGTCAACATTTCTCCACTGTTCATTTTAATATACTTTTTGTTTATTACTTTTTTATCCCATCCGTGATCCGGTCCGTGATCCGATCCGTGATCTGATCCGTGATTCGATCCGATCCGATCCTGGTTTTGTCGACGCCAGCGAACACCTCATCACGTTCTTAATTAACCAGGGGCACCAAACGACAAGTTTCGGTAGATATCTGTTCGGTGGAGGGTAATTCGCCTTGCACTTTCGGCGTCGATTTAAGAGTACACTCGGATTTTCGTAACTAAAACGTAGCCTTGAAGATTCGAAATTGGGAAATCCTAGCCCCTGAGGTTTTCGGAAAGGTCATAATTACTGTTTTTGCCAATGAAAAACGTCAGCTAGCATTTTCGGAAAGAAAATAGTTCCCTAAAAAGTTCGTGGAAAGTTCATTTCAACTTGCATTTTCTCAAAGGAAGATTTTGTTCCCTAACATTTTCGGGCAATTAAAATTTCAGCTAGGGAATCCGAACAGATGAACTTCTTCTAGCTTATGAAAAAATCGCTTTAAACAGAATTCAAACAGGGGCACCCAACGAGCAAAATCAACTAAAAGCTATAGAAAGGCATTTTTGGGTGCCCTATGGTGTTTGAAGTCTGTTTAAAGTGATGTTTTCATAAGCTAGAAGAAATTCATCTGTTCGGATTCCCTAGCTGAAATTTTAATTGCCCGAAAATGTTAGGGAACAAAATCTTCCTTTGAGAAAATGCAAGCTGAAATAAACTTTTCACGAACTTTCTAGAGAACTATTTTCTTTCCGAAAATGCTGGCTGACCTTTTTGACTGTCAAAAACAGCAATTACGACCTTTTCGAAAACTTCAGGGGCTATGATTTCCCAATTTCGAATCTTTTAGGCCACGTTTTAGTAACGAAGATCCGAGCGCACTCTTTAATCGACGCCGAAAGTGCAAGGCGAATTACCCTCCACCGAACAGATATCTACCGAAACTTAATGTTGGGTGCCCCTGTTCAAACACCATGAGGTACTTAAAAATGCCTTTCTACAGCTTTTGCTTGATTTGGCTCGTTGGGTGCCCCTGATTAACTAACGCGAAACAAATTGTGATTTTCATTTAGAGTTTTTATGAACGGTCGTTCGGCAATTCAAATACTATACCTCTGTGGCTTTCCGAAGAGACCAAAATCACTGTAAAAGCAGAAATAAAACTCCAGTTATGAATTTCATATTAGAGTTAGTCCGCTGGACTGTCAAGAGTTTCAGATGTTAACCCGTGCGTAAGAGGGGAAAACCGGAGTACCCGGAGAAAAACCTCTCGGAGCAGAGTAGAGAACCAACAAACTCAGCCCACTTATGACGCCGAGTCCGGGAATCGAACCCGGCGAGCGAGCGAGCGCTCTCACCACTGCGCCAACTCTGCATCCCCAACATTTACCTAGGCCGTGAAAATTAATATCTTCGCTTCCATTAATCGGATAAGAATAATTTCCCATTTAGAGAAAGCTTAAGACACTTAGTTTTCAGTTTCCGAAATGGTTTTGGAATTCCTTTTACAAAAAAGCAGAGATTGCTATTAGCGGGAGTATTAGATTTCACCGTTTGCGGTCTGTCAAAACGCCACACACTCACAGGATTACAACACCTTCTCGAAATATTTGTTTTTCGGCAATCTTGCATTATACGACACAAGATACATATCAAAGTAAACTAGAAGAAAGGCGGTAGTAGCTATTGGAATCGTTTTTCATATAACTAAAACACAAAACGAAAAATTGAACGCGAGGATGTCACTCTGGTTGCCACAATGCTAGTATGGGAAACGTCTGCCGTTATGGAGAGTTCCATAAAATTGCTGTGATTTCAAGGTTGGCACCGCTCTCGTCATGAAAACATTTTGTGTAGCTTACGATATGTCCATTATCTATTATCTGTTGTAATTAAGTATTCTTTTGCTACCAGATTTTACATATATCTACATAAAAAGTGATTTAACCAGGTTTTGTATCCTAATCCGCAAGGTTCAGTAAGTCCACGATAAGTATAGCTTCTGTATAACCAGAGTGTTATGTTCCGTAGCCTCGTGCCCATTATAAAAAACGAGGCGTATCTGAATATCGACAGATACAAAAAGTTTTTCAACGGGGAAATGGAAGCATGGACAACTTTTCATTCAAAGTGTGTCCTAAGCAGCCTTTATGGACGTAGATGAGGCAGTGATTACCATTTGGTTAGATAATGTGTGCATTAAAGCTGGATGAACACCAGTCACCCTATGTTTTGTGAAAGAAACTGAAAAATGGTGGCCCCTTGCAAAAAGATTAGGGAAACGGTCACTCATACTGAGTGACTCAGCAAAATGGAAGGTGCCCCCAAATTTAACAAGTTTGTATGAACTGGCTCCTGATTGCACAAAAAAAATTCTCTCTCCTAGAATTACTGATAATCTGTAACTAGCATTTGCTTTTTGGTAAAAAGGGTTATGTATAACCACTATACTTTGAGAAGTGTTCATGTGAAAGTCCTTTAGTGGCTCATATAATGCCTTTTGAATAACTATAGTGCACTGAGTTTGATCCCTGGTAGGAAACGCAGTATTGTTCTCTCTAAAAAAATAATATGCTGCCCATTTAACAAATGGTAAACGGATCGGCGTGCACTATTGAGTTAATGGATGCACGCGGGAGGTTGCTAAGCACTAGAGAAGCGTAAGAGTCGCTCGAGGCGCAGCCGAGAGCGACTCTACCTTCTTGAGTGCTTAGCATATCTCCCAACTGCATCCATAACTCAATAGTGCACGCCGATCCGTTTACCATTTGTTTTATAATATAACATAAACATCGTAGAGAAGGCAAAGTCCCACTTTATTGCACTAACTTACATGACGAAGGAAAGCAGGCGCGCGAAACTTCATTCACAAAAATTGCAACGGCTTAACACTCCGGTAGACACTATGACGATTGAAACGATACAAATTATGTCAAATCTCGCCCAAAAAAGCGAAATTTGAGTTTATAAACAGCGCACACGTCAGTTATCATCAGCAGCATTCACCCATGTGCAAATAGTAAATGGTTAATTGACCAATCAATGTTATAATTTCTTGTATGGCAATGCTGTTAATTTGATAAATAAAATAATTGAGAGAGATAAGAAGTTGAAGTGCTTGGAATTATATTTAGCTGTTAATTAGTAATGACTGTCAATGGGACTGGGGTGAGCAGACAAGGCCGCAGTTAACAGCAACATTACCATACACTGACAACGAACAGTCACTTGAATGTGAGCGTTATTAGTAACCGACTCTCATACCGAACTCCAAAATACAATCCTAACCTGGACAATCAAAAGCAGAGAAAAGAACCGATACCAGTGATACAGAAGACGTCCTAAGTTCTGCGTAACTTTTTTTTCCCGGTTGAACGAAACATTGCAGTGCGTGGTTGATTTTCATGTTTTTAAAGGCCCATTATCACTCTTAATCCAACGCGGTCGTTTGTTTTTGTTTTGAAATAGCGCTATTGTTAAATGATGCCTCTGATTGCTCATTAACCAGGTATCTGTCATTTTTCACGTAAAACACTAAGTGTTGATCAAGAGCTTTTGTTGCTTCAATGGAAGTTTAAATTCACGGAAAGCAACTCTTAAAGTAGTAACAAGTGTCAGTGACATTTACCTGTTGAATTTGCTTTTGCTAATTGAAGGACGGTGTCTCCTGATATAGAGGTAGCTTTTCCTGGGTTATGAGAATGCAGGAAAACCAGCTCTTAGCGAAGGCTATTGGTATCTTAAAGGAAATCATAATTAGGCCATATAAAACCTGAAAAGCTTTCAAATACGTAACAATGTTGGGGGTTAATTATAAAAAAAGTGTGTGGTTACCCCTAGTTTTGTTTTTGAATAACAATAGACCTCAGTAAGCTCTGCTTTGTCGCATAGTTTTAAAGTCTTTAAACTCTACAAAAATATTTTTATTTTAGGAAGTGCGATGCACCGAACGTATGCCCAGTAAATTCCGAGTTACCGTCATCAATTGTTTATTATTAGAGAGATTAAAGATCCCGTATAAGGCCAAAGATAAACATTAGCACGAAGTCTTATGTTCCCTTAAAAAACAAGAAAGTTCAGGAACCCTGCAAACTTAGCTGATACGAGACTGACGCATTACCTACCAGGACCCAGGTGATTTGATGAAGATTTCAGGGAGCCGGGAAGAAAATATTAATGCCCTATCCCACAACCTCGCACGGTCTTAGTGTAGCCAGGATATGAAAAGGATTGCAGGGATGATGCCATTTCAACACACGTAGTGCTTCTATCCAAGTCTTTCCTTGGCATTATCTTGTAGTAAGTGAAATCCCGCTCTACGGACAAGTTCGGACTCTAACTGAGCGATGTAAGAGTGTTACCACCAATAACTGGGCTACGTAGAGTGTCGTGTGGTTTGTCAAGAGCTTATGCAATAATAAATTAAAGTAAATAAATAAATGAATAAATAAATAAATAAATAAATAAAGCCTTCTTGCAGCTGACTTATAAATAAAGAGAAACTACTGGGCTACAGATATGTTTCTGATCATCACCACTAAGTAAAGCTTAATGGGCCCTTTGCAGCTGGTCAGTCACGTGGTATAAAAACGCCATGCTGGAGGGCAAGCAACGCACTGGGACAATACAAAGAAAATTACCATTTTAAATGATGTAAGCTCTTTGTTTGTCATGTCCCAGTGCGTTGCTTGCCCTCCAGCATGGCGTTATTGTAGCACGTGACTGACCAGCTCCAAAGAGCCCATTGAGGTCACCAAAATGAATTTTCCTCAGTCACATTTTTGTTACTGATATATTTGCTGACCAGCACCATGTTGATTAGTTATGAAATAAGTAGGGGGTGAGAATCACAAAACTGCTGAGGCACTTGCACTTCCATAAAAGAGGCATGGATATGTGATCCTTATTAGCGTGATCGAGATCTGGTGAACTTTTGCTGTGAATTTCTCCATGAATATTAATTATCAAAGACAATGGCTTGAGAACGTAACTAATGCAAGCAAGGAGATTTTGCAGATTTGTATGTTTCCTGAGTTTCATCCAAACTCAAGACGATAGCCTATCTTGAGCTTGTTGGTGAAGACTGGAGAGCAGGCTTGGCGTAGTGGTGAGAGCACTCGCCTGCCACCAATTTGGCCCGGGCTCGATTCCCGGACTCGGTGTCATAAGTGGGTTGAGTTTTTTGTTGGTTCTCTACTCTGCTCCGAGAGGTTTTTCTCCGGTTACTCCGGTTTTCCCCTCTCCACAAAAACCAACACTTCTAAATTCCAATTCGATCCGGAACGCTCGAACGTTTATTACATGAGCCCCTGGCTCGGCAGAATGGGCAACCACTCCTATGGGGCGCCAAATGTTCAAAAATTATTTTAGTAAATTATATCGAAATTATTTTAAAATTATTTCAACAAACGTGGTTATATCATACCATACTTTCATCTGTTATGCCGTTTGTGTGAAAACAATATCTTCCTCTTTAATCATTTGTTTCATACAATATAAACTTTCCCTCGCATTATTTGAAACCATTGTTTGCCCCTAACACCCGTTATTTAAAACAATCGGCTTCCCCTGCTGACTTTATTTCAAACAAAGTCTGCTAGGCAAATTCATTATTTCAAACAATACAACAATACCTGCAACATGATTTCAAACCATGTATTCTAACACAGACTCGTTATTTCAAACAATATGTTATGGTTTCATATAATTCATGGTTTCATACAATTCATGGTTTCATACAATTCATAGTTTCATATAATTTATGGTTTCATATAATCCATAGTTTGAAATAATTTATGGTTTGGTATAATCCATGGTTTTATATAATTTATGGTTTCATATAATTCATGGTTTGATATAATCCGATATAATCCATGGTTTCATATAATTCATGGTTTCATATAATTTATGGTTTCATATAATTTATGGTTTCCTGTAATTTATGGTTTCATGTAATTCGTGGTTTGATATAATTCATGCTTTCATATAACGCATTACATCATACAAAATACGATGGTTTCAAATAAGTCATGGTTTGATATAAATTAAATTGTTTGCGCGATTATATGCGCAGTGAACGGAAAAACACGCACCAGTCTAGCCTCGTCCTGATTAACACTTGACTGCATTTTAGCGGTGCTGTTTCCTTCAGACCTGTTGTCACAGTCGTTTGAGTCCTCGTGATACACTCAAGTTTTGAAACTGCTCAAAATGATGCCCTTAAGTTTGGCGCAAGATATGGCAACAGCCACAAGTCGTACTATTATGAGCTGTCTACAGTCTCACGCACAACCGGCCGACAAAAGTAATGACACTGGCTAGAGTCATCAGTCGAGTTCGGGAGCAGCCAACACGAGCCTAGGGGCAGCCAGCACGAGCGCTACCACAAGCAGCGCTCTGTCTGGTCCGCATGCAAGTAGCCAAGGACCTCAGGTAAGTTCTCGCTTCATTTTAATGTCTTTTCCATTCACACAGCCCAGTTGTTTTTAAAATTATATTTAGATTGTAGGTAATGTTCTTTTCATTTATTTTTTTTGTATTTTATTTATTTATTTTCTTTTACAGGAATAGTACAAACAACATACAGATTGAAATATACCAACATTACAAAATTTACAACAATTACCTTAGTTACAACATACAAAGAAGGAAAAATAGAGTAAATAAATAAAAAAAACTACACTGCACTACACTACAAGGCTTACATAACGTATTCAACTTGAACTTAAAATTAAAACTAATACAGGGAGTATTAGAAAAACGAAGTTTGGATAACAGCTACTGTTGTATTAATGGGAGTAACGGCTTCCATTTTTTATCATGGAAATGGATTTTGTTGTTTCTTTTCGCGATAAAACGTTCGGTTTGAAACGTTTTTTTAAATTTATCGACTAACAGTCTTATACATAGAGAGCCCTTATTTAACTTACAGCGGTAAATAAAATATTTGCTTTCAAGAATGATGTAGTTGACTAAAATGCTTATGTTATCTGAATCTAAGATCCCAAAGAGGACATTCATGATATCGAAACTAATAGTTATATTAAAAGAATCAAGTACAGACTTTAAATCATTCCAAAACATGCTTACTTTTGTACAATGGAAAAAGAGATGTTCTATGGTCTCCAACTCCTTTTCACAAAAATCGCACAAGGGAGAATCTACTTTTTAAAAGTTAAACAGCAGCTTGTTTGTGTATAAGATCCTGTTTAATATTTTATATTGGCATTCTCCTAATTTAGTATCCAATGTTGTTTTGAAGGGCAGTAGATATATCTTTTCCCAGTCCAACTGAAATGTGTGTGTGTGCTGAAAGCTTCGTTATATTTCTTTTGCGCTGTTGGTATACTGGACATCTTAGAAACAAAACTGTCATATAATGACTTTGATTTTAGATTTTGGAAATTGACTTTTTTCCCTTCAATACGTAACTTGAAATCAGTTTGGGTTAGATCATGAGTTTTTGAGGAGATAGAGTTTTTATCTGTTTTTAATATTTTGCGCCATTCTTCGGGAAAAGCATTGAAGAGACTGAAAAGTAGAAAATGTTCAACTGGTGAGAGAGTTGAATATAATGGTTCCTTGTTCGACTTGAACCCTCCCCACGTGTCGTAGAGGTCTCCAATTTTTACGATTCCAAGATCAATCAGCCTACTGTTATAAACTGACTTTGATTCAATGCAAATGAGCTGGTTGTTCCATATGACCTGATTTGCTATTTCAGAGGATGAGGAGGGGTTGTCTTCATTTAAAAGGGTCCACGCCACAATGCATTCTTTGTAAAATTCTGGAAGAGTTATCGGTAGTTTAGTATAGTTAAAATTACAATGAAACAAGAATTTTCCCCCTACTTTCTTAATTTAAAGATCCAGAAAAAACTTCCAGCCAGCGGGATCAATGGAGAGATATCTCTTAATACAAATTATTCTTTGGGCAGAGATCATTGCCTCAATGTTGGGCATTTTCAAGCCTCCTTTATCAATAGGGTTAATAAATGCTGTGCGCTCAGTTTACTTTATCTTTTCCCTTCCAAACAAAAGAATATAGCAATGTGTTTATTTTTTTGATAAACTCTCTTTTATTTGAAATGAGAACAACCCTGTATAAAATCTTTGGTATGGCGAAAGACTTGATCACTTTCCAAGTAGTGTGAGACCTCTCCAGCTCCAACCCTTCAACAATCCCCTCAGAGATTTCTCGATTGATTCAAAGTTAAGCTTATAAAACAGTGCGTGATTAAAGGTGAAATGAACCCCAAGGATCTTTCTGACTTTACTTATTTCATTAACACCTAGTTCTGAGCTGTTTACTTCCATGTTTCCTTGTAGAAGAATTTCCGTTTTGTCGTGATTGACCTTCAATCCGGAGTATGTACTAAACAGATCGATAGTGTCAAAAAAGGTACGGTGCGAAAATTTGTCCCTAACAAATGATGTCATATCATCAACGAATATAACTAATTTGATTTCGGAACCATCCACCTCAATACCCTTAATTTGATCGTTATTACGTATGGATAATGCCAATAATTCCAGTGCTATTATGAAAAGAGATGGCAAGAGTGGGTCGCCCTGGCGAACACCCCGTTTAACATTGAAAGAGGGGGTGGAAAAAACATTGTTGATAACACAACTTGATATATTATTATAAAACGTCTTGATCCACCCCAAGAAGGATTATCCAAAGCCAAAGAACTCTAGCGATTTGTGGAGGAAGTTCCAATTTAGAGAATCGAAGGCTTTCTCAAAATCAATTGCAGTCATTATACCTTGGTAGTCTCGCATTTTAGTAAATTTCAACACATCGGTTATCGTACGAGTTGCATCAAAATTGTTCGTCCTTTTACAAAGGTATTCTGGTCATAATGGACAATATGTGGTAGGACATTCTCTAGCCTTTTAGCGATAGCTTTTGAGCCAATTTTAACATCAACATTTACCAGAGAAATCGGTCTCCAGTTTTTTATCCATCTCCTTTCTTTGTCCTTTTTCTCAATTAAGGTTATTACAGCTTGCTTTTGCGAATGTGATAATTCTCCATGAAAATACGCATAATTTAATGAGTCCACTAGAAATGTTCCGATTTCTGACCAGAAGAACTTGTAAAATTCTATGGTGAGACCCATCGTTTCCAGGAGTTTTATCGTTACTAAAGGTAGACAGGACCTTGAAACATTCGGAATATGTTAATTGGCGCTCGCACGTTTCACGCATTGAGTCGGTTAACTTGGGAGATGAGAGGGTATCTTCCAGAAAAGGACAAATCGAATAGTCAGTTTGTATTCCCGACTTTTCGGCATAAAGTTCGGAATAAAAACTGTGAATTTCAGTCATAATAGTGTCCGGAACAGTAGTCTCTTCTCCATTTGCTCGAATAAGTTTTCGTATGCAGCTTTTTTTCCTATTTCTATTTTCCAGATTTAGGAAATACTTGTTGTTTCTTTCCCCTTGTTCGAACCATGTAGCGCGGGAACGAATGATTGAGCCTCTTACAATGTAATCATACTCTTTTTCGTATTCTGTTTTGACCGATTCGAGGTTGGCAAAGTTTTCTTGCGTCGGTGATTCTGCTATTTTTTTCACACATTTTAAGCCTGTTTTGAATTATTTGAATTCTATTTCTCCTTTCCTTAGCTTTCAGTTTGCTATACGATATACTTTCCCCGCGAATTTTGTATTTCATCCAATCCCATTTAATTTTCGAAACATCGCAAAAATTAATTTCGTCTATCCACTTAGGAAAGTTCTCGCGTAAACGCTCAACGAAAAAAGCGTCATCCAAGAGACTGTTATTGAACTTCCAAAAAGATGGGCCACGCTGCTGATCATTTAGACTGTCAATTTCTAAAGTTATTGCAAGGTGATCCGTTCTTATAGCTGTCACGATGTCGACTTTAGCTACGTCATCTTGTAATAGGTCACTAATGAGCCAGTAATCAAGACGTCTTTGAATAATTGGGCTTTTTTGTCTCCAAGAAAATTTCTTGCTATTAGGATTACGGAATCCGATTCTCCAGATGTCAACTAAATCATAATTCAACACAATGTCCTCCACACACTTAACTGAGTCTTTTAAAACAGGGTTTCCACCCGAACAATCTAGGTCTGGGTCCATGGTTACGTTCCAATCCTCTCGTAATATAATTTTGTAATCAGAATCATTGTATCCCTCATCATAGATGAGCTCAGACAATATTTGGAAGAACAACGATTGCTTAGTGGTGGTATTGGGAGCGTAGATATTTACCAGAAGGAATGGAACATCTTGAAGAGTTGTCTCTAGAACGAGGTACCTCCCATCCTCATCCGATCGAATTGATTTCAATTTGAAGTCAAAGGATTTACGTATAGAGGGTTTTCACGGCGGCCATGTTGGAGGTACAAAACAATAAAAATTATTTACACAACAATAAAATTTATTTCCCGAAGGAAATTCATTCTTTTGTTTTGTACCTCCAATATGGCGGCCGTGACGTCATGTGAAAACCCTCTATAAGGATGGCGACCCCACGACTATGGTTAGAGCCGCGAGCAAAGTAAATGTCCCCGGACCACTGCTTTTTCCATTGATTTTCAATCTCTTCAGTGCTGTAAGTTTCCTGTAGAAAGCAGATGTCTGAATTTTGCTTCTATAGCCAGTTGAAAATGGACTTACGCTTTTCAAAAGTACAGATACCCCGAACGTGCAGCGAAAGAGTTTTAAACTTTAAGTTGTTGAAATCCATTGAAATTTGCATACGTATAGTGGAAAAAAGACAACAACAGTAGCCGTAATTCCCAGAAGGGTCACTGTTACCCGAACAATTAACGCATTCCTAATTTTGTTTAGTGCAAACTGAATGAAGATAGGATAACGTACATAGCAAAACAAAGAAAACGAGATGAAAAACGTAGCCAGTGTAAAGAATTAAAACTGTTGAAGCTACGCTTGGACGAGATCAAGTGTTATAATTTTGTTGAAATCGAACTTCAGAAAAGAACTAAGGAATATGCTAATCGATAGCTCCCAATAGAAACGAAAAAAAAATAAGAGGTGAACTACTCCCTGCGAATTCTATAAATAAATAACCTGGAACCTTTTTATAAAAGCTCGAAGCTTAGTAGATGTTCCCTAATCAGCCCGTTGGC
>JAEMWC010001191.1:12500-15000 GCA_016490735.1 Pachyseris speciosa | reverse complement strand
ATGTGTGCACGCACCAAATGAGAAAAATTAATTGCTCCACAAACATTGAACAATATAAATGTTTGGACAGTATGTTTTTTTTTCTGTTTGTTATTGTCACTCTAATTAAAAAAATCAAGAAGTGAAAAATCATTGATGCTGTTGCTATGGTAACTGTTGTACTCAACAAGATTAAAATTACTGTGCAGGTGAGAACGCTACAATAATTATTATTTCTGGATTGCATATTGTTTTTCCTTCATGAAAATCCCTGCAACATGTACGGTACAGTACTTGTTAGCAGGATAATGCAATCCAATGTACGAACAAATAAGAAAATTGAAAGATTTAATACGTGACAATTGGGTGACAGTGTTGTTGTTGGAGGCTCGTCTCCAGGGCGTTATCGGCATTCAAAATGGCAGTGAGAAATCAGAAATGGTAAAAAACGGTCTTCAGTAGCCTTTTTAGACTTTGTTAAAAGTCTAAACAGAAAAACGATATATATTTTGCCTCGCATGTGTTTGGTTTGACTTGCATGCCTCGCATGCCTCACGCGCTGGCTCGCATATTGCTTATATAAAGCTTAAGCTCCGGCTAAACGATCAAACATTTGCTCGTGAAGCAAAATGTTGGATGAAAATGTTTGATCAAGATCAAACATGGGAAACCATTTAAATACAATGTTGAGAGAGGTGGCTAAACGGTCAAACATGCTCTTCCAACACGATGTTGGATGAAAATGTTTGATCGTTTAGCCGGGGCTTTACACTCGCGAAACATGATCATGTTTTTCGTGAACCAGTGTGAAAAATAGCACTAACAGATATCTTACCAGTGATGTAAATGTGCCAGTCGGCCCTCTGTGTCGCTTCTTTTGTCCAACTTTTCCTCGGCCCTCAAGACCTTCAGGGTCAATCTGCGTCATGACATCGTACACCAAGCCTCGTGGTACTGCCAAATGGTGGTGCTCTCGTAATTTTTTGTGCATTGATCGGTACCCCAAGAGTTGTCCTGGTCCACTGGTTTCTTCTTTGACTGCCTTTTCTACGATTTTCAGGTCTGTTCCGTAGTCTACATATGTCACCCCAAAGTGAGCCATCCTTCGACTCAGCGTTGGAAGACTCCACGCATATTGCGGATAGTCTCGACCCAGAAAGTCTAGAACTTCTCTACGAGTTAAGTTTTGGAGTACGTATTTCTGTATGTCGGCTTTCAGGTTCTCGTCGTTTTCCCAGTCAGGATTCCGAATTCTACTCATTTTGGACGCGGAACGTACTGTTTGGATTTCTCGAGCGATTTCTCTTCGATATGAGTCATCCGTCCGCTGATTTAAGTCTTCACGGGCTACGAGAATGCTGGGCCACTGCACTGACTTATGAACAGTGAATTGTTCCCTTTGTGTTTTCCTCTCTCGTGCTCACAATGTGTACACTTTGGTTATCATATACCTGCAGATATCAAGTACCGTCCAAACAACCCTGATGTATCAGGAGCTTCTAATCACCTCTCTAATGGATGAAATATATTGAATTTGCGTGCAAGGCATCCTGGTCTATGATAACGACAGGCCACGTGGAAATAACATTGGTTTTTTTTTTCCTATGTCGATTTCCAATGTTGATTTTCAATGTTGATTTTTTATGTTGATTTTCGATGTTGGTTTTCAATGTTTTTTATTAATGTTGATTTTCGATGTTGATTTTCAATGTTGTTTTTAAACAATGATTTTTCTTTTTTTTTTTTTTTTTTTTTCGATTATCTTTTTTTCAAAATATTTTTAGCGCTTAAATATTATTTTTTTTATTTTCTTTTTACTTTTTAATTTGACAACAACTTTTTTTTACTTTGCATTAATTTTTATTACAATATTATTTTTTCTCCCTTTTTTCTATTTTGATTGCTTGTATTTTTCGTTTCTTTCCATTTTTTATTCTTTTCTCCTCAATAACTTACATATTTTACTATGATAATGCTGGGCCACCATACTTGAGAGCATGTGGGAATAATACCTAGCCCTGCTAAAAACTAAGAAAATTAGATACACCAGACGCTGGAGAAATATGGGGCTCCGAAACAGAAACGCTTTTGTCAGTTGTACTCTTCCCCGTCAGCTATATAAACAGAGATTAGATAAAAGCGCGATAAACTACAATAATTGAAAGCACTTTACTTCGTTAGACGCGTGACTTTTGTCAAGGCTTAGATGCGTGCTTAACAGACAAAAATCTGAAAAGGTGGTAGCATTGGGGACCTTTGAAAACATACGGGAAAACATTCGTCTGATTTCTATGATTACTAATTACTGCTTGCTAGATCGCCTTGATACAGGTTCTTCAAATCTGTCCGATGATAGCGATTGAAATGTGTTCATTTTGATATGTCAAAAGATAACGAGTTTTATCGACATAAGCAACAAAGGCCGCTTTTAACTCGTCGATGCGCATCTAAGAGTTAAAAACCGAATTAAGGAGGTCTGAGTTTTTCGTCTTTCCTGGAAAACACTTTCCTGTTTTCGCCG
>JAEMWC010001191.1:0-7500 GCA_016490735.1 Pachyseris speciosa | reverse complement strand
GTGCTTACGGTACGGCTACGTGTATCATAAAATCTAGCGGTTATAGCGCGTTGGCGTGGGTGTTTCCTTGGAACACCGAAACTCGCTTCTTAAAGTAGGGTTGAGGTTTCGTGATACTGATATAACAAACAGTACTCGTACGAAAAGCTGAGTCAAAGTTTCTTATGATCAAGCACTCCGGTGAAACTATGCCCAATGTGGTTTCTCATAAACACTGAGGAGCTCACGCGAGGTCAGAAAAAGCACATTGGGTAAAAGCTTACGCATGTTTGGACTGCAACGTGATGGAAGACATGGAAGTGTACAGGCCGAATGAGTTATGGCAACAAACATGTCCTTAATGGATGGCATTGGATAACATCCAGTTTCCGTCCAAATACTTGAGCGTGAGAATATCGTAAAGGAAAACCACATACGGGTGACATATGGTTACATACAGATACATACGAGTAACATGCAAGTAACATACGAATACATACGAGTAACACACAGGTAACATACGGTCAAATGTGGGTAATACGCATGAAATCTACAAAGTAAAATAAAATTTCCTAAAATTTCCGGATTGTTGGGCTCTCTCACTGGACACGCTCGGCCAAAAGCCAAGAGGACTGAAACTACTACGAAAAATAGAAACTTGGAAAAGCAAACACATGTTTTCTCTGAACAAACTGATGGCATCACCCCCCTCCCTTCCATTTTTCCTTACGAAAGAGTATTTTTTGTAGAGCGAACCGGAAATTTATTTCAACGGAAGTAATGTTGCGCGCGGATTGATTGACACATTGACAGCGCGAGTTTCAAATAAAAGTCCCCGGATTTTGGGGACAAGCGCTTACGCCATGAAAAACTCTTGTGTGGTTGTTTTGTCTTGGTACTATCGGGACTTTTGTCAATTGGAAAACTGGGTTCTTTTGGATTTCGACTGAGGACAATTAGGAACCTAAGGAGAAACACCCCCCCCCCCCCTCGCCCACTCCCACCACGGACGCAAATACGCACACCCTCAAATGCTACTTTCTCCCCACACTACACCCTTGCATTAATAAATACACCGAGCAATAGAAAACAAATCAAAGATTTTCCCATCAAGCCCCTCCCCCCCCCCCCCCCCCATCACACAGATCACAAAGATTTCGGAGAAAGATCCAATTTCTTGTTTTTACTTTGTAGATTTCATGCGTGTTACCCACATTTGACCGTATGTTACCTGTGTGTTACTCGTATGTGGTGTTTACTCTCATCTATCATTGTTTTGTGGTTTTAATATTTCCGGTCGCCACTTTTCCAACTCCGATTTTGTATAAAGCACTAAGTCTTTTAATAGTTCTAAAATACTTTTTACAGTCCGCTTCTTAAATTTTAAATGCATTTTTCGCAATTTCATTTCTTTTACACTTTCGCAGGAGAAAAAATACCATGCAAGGTGAAATGGCGAAAACAATTCGTGTACAACACTATTAGTCGTGAAAGAGAAATCGTGTCAAAAAAACAATTTCTCCTTTCCCCTCCCCCTCACAGGGTATGAAGAGCTACAAGCTTGCGCTCCGTTAAACGTTATTGATGGTTTGGACAAGCTCATCAGTCCGGCGCCGAATTGTTTACTAAGGAGTCAGAGACTAGGCCTGATTCAGACGCCGTAATTTTCATGAGCCGAACTTAATTCGAATTTGGACCGACCCAAATTAACAAAATTACGCCTGTTGATTCAGACGTCGAACTTAATTTGCCGTTCCACAGGCGTTCCTAATACAGTTTGGGTTCCAGTCCCAGTTCCGAGCCTCAGAAAAACTGCTTAAAGATATACAATATAATAATTTATACATTAGATATTCGGCACATGAAAAGTTCGACGTCTGAATTAAAGCCGTTCCAAAGTCGAAATTTACGCCTCATCCAGGCGAAAAGAACGCCTAAGCCGTTCCAAATTTAAATAGCCGTTCTTAATTGATTCAGGCGCCGAACTTTTCATGTACTTAATTGAATGCATTAGGTTCGGCCCATGAAAATTACGGCGTCTGAATCGCGCCTAAAACGGCAAAAAATCCTGAATACTGCCTCGGGAGTTAACCTTGTATATATACGTGCTAATCTGATCACAGTTTCATTAGGTTTACATGGGAGACTTTCCGTAGAAGTCAGATGAAAATTTTGGGCTGCGGGCATTTAGTGTATTTGAAACCGTGCCTGTGAGTCCCTCCAATAAACGACCGATTTCAATTGCGGTCAAGCATTTTTGAGCGGCTTAAAACCTAAATTTCCCTTTCTCCCTTAGCGAATGACTGGTATTTTCCTTCTTCAGGTATGATGAACTGTGAAAAAATCGAAAAACATCGAGAAAAAAATTAATTTCATAGGCACTTTAAGGCAGTCAGAATAAGGCATTTCGTAGAAATTCTATAGAAATTTCTGACTTCCTGACATTTAGTCCATTTGAGCCCCTTCCCGGCTTCCGCGCATAGCCACAGTGATCAAAGTAACTAAGGAGGGGTTGAATTCAGTTGTTTGGTATTTTATCATTTTTCAGTCTCAGTAAAATGTGCTGAAGTATTCACTAGAAATATTTTGTTGTTTACAGAATTCGAAGGCGCTATCACCTCAGAAAGCTTCATAAACTGAGAATATATTCAGCGGTGAAAGAATATTTCTCTACTTTGATTCTAACATTCCGGAAACAAGAGAACATGACATTAGAAAACAGCTACGTTTTCAGGGAGCAACTGCCAGCCAATTTGTTGAACACAAAGTTAGCATTGTGCTAGCAAATAGAGGTGCAGCCAGGACTTGTAAGAGCTTTGATGATCAGTCAAAAAAATTTAGTCAAAAGACTTTTTTAAGTGGTGCTGCTATGATCAGGAAAGCCCTGGTTAGAAAGAAGGGAATATGTGTAAGCGAAAGGCCCAATTTTATTCAAAGAGCTGAAGTGAATGGAATAAGAGTTGTGTACATCGAAGACGTGAGACTAGGGTAAAGGAAACTGAAACCTCCATTTTTAAAAATAGAGGATCAAAGCAGAAAACACCGTCCGCTGATATTGGAGATGAACACATCGCCAAGCCTTGAGGACATGTCTCGAGAATGCAGTTGTTTGCGAGCAAAAGAAACAGGAAATGAACAAATATTGTGGTCTATGCGAACAATATTTTTCAAATAGCAGTAAACTCAAAGTAATGCGCACAAAAAACAATGCAAAGGATGACACAAAATGGAGACACGTAGATATGTTAATAGTAAGGGGACCGACACTGGCTGGAATGGAGCAAAAACTGTTACGAAAGAGAACAGAACTGCAAGGTGGAAAACTATGAATCCAAAGTCAGGCCTCGAGAGCCACGTAATCTAAAGCATATCGATATCCTGTTCAATCTACTTGGCTGTGAAATCTTCATAAATTAATCCAAACCGAACTCCGGAAATTATATACATTTTTTATGTGACCTGTTCTTCTTTTAACTCGTTTGCACAACCAGACGCAGATATAGAAATAAGCCAATTTATGCAGTTCTATGTTTTCAGTCTATGAACACACACAAAAAAAGTTGTTTTAATTTAGATTCCTTCCATTATTTCTGTATTTCAAAGTTTAGTTAATCGTTATCAGTAGGTTTTTTTCTCGTTTTTTTTTTATTTCCCCTGGAATTTGAAGCAGTCTATATGTCCGAAGATAGCCAAGTGAGAAGAAAAAAATACAAAAGATCTTAGTGGGATCGTTACCAAACCTCAATCGAACAAAAAACAGCATGCATGCAATGACAACGTCGTTATCGTAAAATTTAGGAAATTGTTGGTCTCCTTTAGGGGTTTAATTCCAATGTAGTAACTATAACCCACTCCTCTCGATATGGGAGTCACCACTCTGCTTTAGTTACCCGAATGCCCACATATTAAATAGTTTACGTACAAAACAATTGCACTGCAGACTGTCAGTATTGTTCGATTTGTTTTGTGTGTGTGTTTTGTTTGTTTGTTTGTTTTTTTTTGTCCTTTTTTCTTCGTAGAATTTATGTTTAAGAAGTGAACTTGGATGGTATAATGCCATTTCGCGGAAATGGAACTCATCAGTAAATCATGTTGAGTTAAGTTAAAGCTGTCCCCTTTGTGCTATAAATTGACCGTTTGTCTACTATAATAATTATGTTCCATAATCCAGGGAATCGGACTTCTAGAAAAGGAGGCAGGCTATCTTTGAAGTTATACATTTGCGTTGCAGTCCAGCAGAAAATAGTAAACAGACAGGATGTTCATTCAGGAGCAACGGGATTTAGGCGAAGAGTCAACACCTACTTCAGATAACGAACTTGAATTTTCCAGAAAGTCACGATCGAGACTGTTACCAAGTTATGTAGACAACGTGAAATTCACGGGCTTTTCTGTTGTTGAAGGTAATTGCTTTCTTAATGAAAATTTTTAGTTGAATTATTTCCAACGACATAGATTTCCGGTAGATTTATATTCCGTCACTCGCCACGTTTCAGGTTCCAAATGATATGCGAATGTTTACCTACACTTACAAAATCACCTGCTTCTGACCCTTCTTTTAACAGCGCACACCTATAAATGCTGTGTTAATGAGTGTCTTTGTAGTTCCTCAAGTAAGAAAAAAGTAATCACTATCGATGGATGTTGATATGCAAATACTCGAAGTTGCGAATTTTGCTCTGTGTTTATTTAGCAGGTCATCGGTCACCATTTGATCATTTTCAGGACTAGATATTGTTTTTAAAAATAGGTGGCGTTGTCCTACACAGAGTAGGTATTTAAGGTTATTTTTGTCCTAAACAGGGTCAGGGTTTCAAAGCCCTAGCGGCACCCCTACACCCAAGCATGGGTCAAGTATGGTAATAGTAGTGGTAACGGATTTATATAGCGCACATATCACATGCTTTCATGGCGGTTTACCAATTCTTATGTGGGATGAGATCGGACGTCAGCCTGTAAAGGCGCCTCTGGCAACCGCTATCAGTCCATATTTGATCTCACCCACCCACCCACCCACCCAACCCACGCACTGATGAATGTGAAAGACAGATGAGAGATAGACCAACACACTGGGTACTTCGTCCCCTACTCTTTTCGAACAGTGTGTGGGCTCTTTAACGTCCCACAGTTAATAGGAACAGGGGAGGGGCCGCGGCTGGAAAGACTTTCGACTGGCAATTGTTCGTTACTGAGTCTGCCTTAACCAAAGTTAAAACTTCTCCTTAAGTTCGCAAAAAGGTTTTGAAATCTATGCTACTGATGAGAAAACAAAGCAAAACAGAAACAAACAAACAAACAAAATCTGGAAAGATGGATTATCTGATTTTTGTGTGGGAGTCCTGTGATATCCATACTGAGGTAGTCCGTTGATGCTAATGACTGAGTTGCAAAGTTTGCAATGCAATATGGAGAGTGTATCCGACATATGTATCTTTTGGGAACCTACTTTTTTTAGGTGTACACTGGGCGTTACCAGAGCCGAGAGCAGAGATTGTCGCGTGTAACTGAGGTAGACAACGACAACGGTGAACCTAAAGGAGTCTCTTCAAAAATATGTTTTTGTAGCCGTGAACATCGAAAACTACACCAAAGTTCCAGTGATGGGAAAAGTAATCGAAGTCAATGGCGATAAATTCAAAATTCAGTACTGGAAAGGAAGCTGGAGAACAAAATGGCAGCCATGGTTGTTGCATGATGGAAGCACTTGGGAAGACAAGCTGCCAGCAGCTTGCGTGCTTCTAGTAAATTTTAAACTGGACAGCAATGGGAAACTTCAGTTGGGAACGTATAGATATTTAAAGGAAACATATGAACATCTAGCAAAGAATGTATAATTCCCGGTGGTTTTTGTTGTATTTTATGGTAACAATATAGAGCTAAAAATAAAGTTAAACGTTACTTTTTGTTTTGGCCCATTTTAAGCACAAGTTTGAATTGGTTTTAAAACTTTACGAAACACTTTTTTAGCCAACTCTAAAATTTCGAAGCAGCTTTCCAGCCATATTTTAACTTTTCTTTAGAAATTTCCCAAGCAACGTTTTAGCCATACTCTAAAATGGTTTCAGAAATGTCTGAAGCAATTTTATGGCCACACTTTGAATTGGTTTCAGAATTTCCGAAGCAACTTTCCAGCCATATTTTAAAATTGTTTTAGAAATTTACGAAGCAACGTTTTAGTCATACTTTGAAATGGTTTCAGAAACTTCTGAAACAGTCTCTTAGCCACCCTTTGAAGTAGTTTCAGAAATTTCCGAAGCAACTTTCAGCCATAGTACTCTAAAATGGTTTTAGTCATACTCTAAGCCATATCTTAAAATTGTTTTAGAAATTTCCGAAGCAACATTTTAGACATACTTTGCAATGGTTTCAGAAATTTCTGAAACATTTTTAGCCATACCTTAAAAGAGGTTTCAGAAATTTCTGAATCAATTTAGTTTAGTTGGTTTTGGATTTTTCCGTATTTACATTACCATAGTGGATTTTGAGACGAAGAAAAACCCTCCTGTCCAAAAAACGCACTTAAAGTATAATTTCAGCTGCAGTAAGTCAGCTGAACAGTGACTATATGTTTTACTTCTATCCGACACGTCCAAACAGAGCAAAAATAGGCGATTTTTGTACGATTGTAAAATAGCCCGTTTCGTCAGGAAAAAGTCGATTTTCTTAGTTACGAAAATGACTTGATAGGAAGAAAACACGTTTAAAACACAGAAACCAGCTGAATTTTCAGGGAAAAGTCGAATACAAATACCCAAAAGGGGGCTTTTTCGCCGACTTTTTCACTTTAGAATATCACACTTAACTTTGGAACGTGTTGGAATTGCCGTAGAGGAAACAACAACCGCAAAAAAAAAAAAAATTAAAAATCAAAGGAAAGACAATAAGCAAAAAGGACAAAACATCAACGTTTGAATGCAGCAATCGCAAAAAACACGAAGGTATGAACCACGCATATGCCGGCAAATATCCAGAAACAAGCAAAAACTAATTGAATAAAACAGAGCAAACAACTTGACAAGCTAACAAAACAAATGGTGAGGCGGTAAATAAGCGGACGAAAAACTCTGAATTTTATCTGCAAATCTAAAAAAATAACTTATGGACAAAATAAAGGGCTTATGCAAAATAGCTGTTACAAGCATAAAACGATTGAAAACAGAAAATAAGAAAGGCCTAACCAAACAAAGAAAACGAGCCAAATATATCAAATTATAAATAAGCTAAACAGAAAATAGCCCACCAGCTCAAATAGAATGATGGGAATAGTTAAAAGCAAGGCAAGAAAAATACCCAAATTTTAATATCTCGCAAAGGAGGGCAAAGGTTAAAAACAGGGCCAACAACAAATCAAATTAGAAACAGCGAGCAAAGCCCATGTAAAACGCGGCTAAACGTTAAAAGTAAGCAGAATAACAATCAAGTTAGAAACAGCGCGCAAAGCCCATGTAAAACGCGCGCAAACGTTAAAAGCAAGAAGAACAACCAATCAAATTAAAAACAGCGCGCAAAGCCCATGTACAA
>JAEMWC010001190.1:210000-234551 GCA_016490735.1 Pachyseris speciosa | reverse complement strand
GCCTGTAATCTTTGGCTATTTGATTTCAAAAGCTAAGCTTTTCGAAAACACACAGAGTCACACCTAACTATCTTAGCACAAAGGAGAACATGCAACGTGGTCTACTGGGGTTTTCTCCAACTCGCAGCTGTTTAATTAATGCCGAAGAAATGAATTTTGACAGAAGTTACATTAACAAAACGAAATAAGAGATCATTTGTTCCCCTAACATGAAAGCGATATAATTGTAGTGCAGTTTCTGCGTCGCGGTCAGTTTGCTCGCGATCGCTTTTACCATGAAAATAGTCCTCCTCCTTGTTAATGATGAAACTTTCAATTTTCTTTGCAAGGCAGACACACATGATTTAGCTTTATATAAATTCCGTTCATCATCATTCTGAGTTTCGCGTTGATCAGCAAGGAACAGGTTTCATCGACATCACAATTGATAAACCAAGCATCGGCACCTACAAAGCGGCTGCAGACATTTATTTTTCATAAACTTTATGTATCAATTATTTTTATTTTTGTTTCAATACTTGCTTCACGTCCTTGAGATTTTTCAATTTACCATATGTAGACTGTAGATGTTAGTAGATCACAATACACGTACTATGATGCCCTGGAGTCAGGCCTCCGCGCGCTTTTCACTCATATCGAGGTCTATCTGTGAACTGTGGTCATAATATTTTAACGGCGTGTGTATCTTTTTTCAACGAAGGCTTTGCAAAATGAAAATATATATATTTATTTTCCCCAGGAGCTGAGAATAAACGTTTCAATAAGAGAAAATGTGTTTGGTCTTGCATTGAATGATCAGCTGTGCGAAAAAGGAAAGACTGTTTAATTGTCTCCCGAGGGCAATCCATTTACACTCCTTTGTGAATGAAAATGACGGCGTGATGGAGAATCATTAATGTAGCTCTTTCGTTTTAAGACAGGAAGTCGAAAACTAGCTTGCTAATCACTAAGCGGATGTATATTGAAAAAGAATACTGAAAAAGAATACAAAAAGAAACAGCAGGTGGTTAATTTGGCCAGAATTTTCTTTAAAATAACATTTCAATGTCTCATACTCTAACCCATTTGAGTTAGCATCAAATTAAGGGTTTGACAATCAGCAAACTGTTCATTCGACAGTTTGCAAGACGGCCACTAAAATGATGATGATGATGTTTTAGAAGGGCTAGAACCAGGCTAACGCGAATTTAATTAGGGTGGCCCTCTGTAAAATAGTGATGATAAAAAATACTAGTAAAAATGAAAGTGAGATAGAAAGGATAAATTCAAACTAAAGATATCTGAAGCTCATATAAAAGATTCCAGGTTAAACGTAGAAATCTTACTATACTATTCTAAAAATATTTTATGACTCATGTGAACGTTTGAAAATTAATAGATTGTTTCAGGTCTTAACGCCTCCATAATGATACGTTTTGTTGCCTGCTTTGGTAGTCGTTCCAGGAGTATTAACTTACATTTCCAGCTGCTGTTTGTTTGTTTAGTTGTTTTGCTTATAACCGAACGAGTGTTTTAACTCCGCTTGGCTGACCGTTTTCAGTGTTTTTCGACGTCGGTGCCTCAACAGCATTAAAAAAACTTTTCCCCTTATCTTATTAACACGTTATCGCAACGAGTCGTCGTAAGACTAAGCATTAAGCCCTAGCCCTAGCCCACTTCATCCAACATCGTGTTGAAAGAGCATGTTTGACCGTTTAGCCGCCTCTCTCAACTTTGCATTGAAATGGCTTTCTATGTTTAATCAAGATCAAACTTTTTCATCCGATCATTTCTCTCTAGGGGGTCTATTATACTCTGGCGGTCTGGCGGCTTAAGCCTATTTTGAGTGTCGGTTTGCGGGAACATATTTTTGGCGGTTTACGGTCAAGAAATTATCGCGCGGTTGCGGGAAATCATAACTTTATTTCGCGGTTGTCGGTTTGCTCGTGTTTGGTGGGGGTCATTCAAAACGAGTTAATAGGCTCAGAAGATATTTAAAAGACTGAACAGTCGCTTTATTTTCCTTCAAGACTGGTTTCTCCTCTCCCCAAGCTAGCGGTTGCTAGAGGTAATTTGACCCAAGGCCAGGCTTCAAAGTAACCAGACAGAGCACGTGGAAAGATGGCGGCCGATAATATGGTCGATATAATCAAATGCGTTGTCCTTTTTATAAGCTTGGGACAGCGCCAAAAGATTGTATCCGAAAGGAAATATTTGCAGTGAGGCTGCCTCGTCCCAGCCACTAAAAGAGCTACCAACCTCGAACCCAGGCTCTCTCTCTCTCTCTCTCTCTCTCTCTCTCTCTCTCTCTCTCTCTCTCTCTCTCTCTCTCTCTCTCTCTTCTCTCTCTCTCTCTCTTTCCTCCTTGTCGTCGGGAGAGAGACCCTGGTTGGACCTGATCACGTGACCAGTAAAAACAACAATATCGCAGAGGGGGTGGGTCATTAATTGTCACAGTAATAGTTTCTTGACTTTGCCACCGCTCTCTGCGATCAATTTTTTTTACCACCAAGATTTTGGATGGTCACTTGATCAGCCCGAGGGTTTCGTCAAATGTTTACAGCCACCTACATTGACCCAAAAGGGCACAGCAGATCAAGAAATATATTTTTCAGTTCTCGTTTAAACCGTTTAATCCTTTCTGTTCAGCTTTGTTATGGTGAACTGTTCTGACCTGGCTTCATTGACTGTGGCTTTTTTGGTTTTATGGGTATAATACAAGCTGGAATTTTCCGCTGGTTATTATGATCGTAAGCCGTAGACAGTGTTTTATAGGTAACTGAATGGAATTAGAAACAAGAAAATCTTTTGGTTTCGAATGGATTTGGCTGACTGGACTAGCAGCTAAGAACAATACAAAGCATTTCAAAAGTAAAAAAAAAATTCAATAAATGTTAAAAAACGTATCGATTTGTAGAGAAAACGAACCGAATTTATGACGTGGTCTGCCACAGGCATGCCACGTAATAAGAAGTTCCTCTGTTAAAATTTAGAGGTATTCAGGAACAGAAATACGATTATTGTGCTAACATGTCATAAAGAATTTGTTAACTACATTTAAAATATCGGTTATGGTGATCTGGTCGCTCCGGGGGTGGTACAGCTTTATTGTGCCGTGACAGTATTAGCGTGACGAGAATCGCAGCTGGCGAGAAAATGTCATTCGAGTTCTCTGAGTGGATCATTCTTGGCCGGGGCTCTCGGAAAGTCCGCGTCATTGTTGTGTATCGCCTGCAGTATTCTTCTTCTCATCCTGTGTCTGTTGATGTCTTCTTTGAGAAGTTTTCTGCCTATCTGGAGTCAATCATCCTTTCCTCAGAGCCGTTGTTGATAACTGGCGATTTTAATATTCATGTAGATGTTGTCGGGGATCCTGTTCGCGCGAGATTTCTTGATCTACTCGAAGCGATGGATCTGCTGCAGCATGTTACTACGCCAACTCACGAATTGGGGCACACATTGGATCTAATTATCTCATGGCAATGCGACGCCCTGGTCAAGGATCCCCCTGTTAGTGATTATCATATATCTGATCACTGGTCTGTTATTTGTTTGCTCAATCTCGACAAGCCAACAATCTCCAGGAAGACGAAGACGATTAGGAAGATTAAGAATATCGACACTGCTGCGCTGCTGTGTAATGAGCTTGCTGCTTCAGATTTGTGTAGTAACACTCCAGACGATCTCAACGATTTGGTGCACTGTTACAACACCACTCTTGCGTCTGCATTAGACCGTCATGCTCCACTTGTTACTAGATCTATTCCAGTGCGTCCTCTGGTCCCTTGGTTTAACAACGATATTAAGGAAGTGAGAAAGGAGAGGCGTAAGCCAGAGAGAAGATGGCGTCGCACTGGCCTCCTTTCTGATTTACGGAGGTATAATGACTTGAGGAATAAAACTAACAACCTTATGACGGAGGCGCGCAGGGTGTTTTTTTAGAGAACTCATCGATGAGAACTGTGGCGATCAGAAGAGATTATTCTCGGTAACAAAGCGGTTGTTGGTAGCGGTCGTGTAATTCATATTTCCACCTTTTAAGGACAAAGCTGCTCTTGCCAATAAGTTCGGTGAATTTTTCGCCCAGAAGATTCTCACCATTCAGGGTAAGCTCGATGAAATGCCAGCTGACGTGTCACCTAGTAATACTGTCTCCCAGCCTGATGTATCTTCGATTGAGCCATTGACCAGTTTCACCCTGCTCACTGAACATGAAGTACGGAAATTGATTGAGGCCACGCCCAAGAAGTCATGTGTGCTTGATCCTATGCCAACTCCCCTTCTTGTCGCCTGTATTGACACTCTGCTCCCTGTTTTAACCAAGATCATTAATCTTTCGCTGCAGAATGGTGTATTTGCTGACCAGTGGAAATGTGCCTTGGTCCATCCCCTGTTGAAGAAGCTCGGATTGGAACCGATTTTTCAGAATTTCAGACCAGTCAGTAATTTACAATAGATTTCCAAACTTACAGAAAAGGCTGTGTTCATAAAGATGCATGGTCAGATGGTCATCAATAACATCTATCCAGAGCTGCAGTCGTCTTATCGTGAACACCATAGCACAGAGACGGCCTTGCTCAAAGTCATGAACGATGTTCTTCTGAAAATGAACTCGCAACACGTGACTCTGTTGATCCTTTTGGATCTTAGTGCGGCGTTTGACACGGTTGATCATTCCATCTTGTTAGATCGGCTGACCAAGCTTGTTGGTATGCAGGGTAAAGCGCATGACTGGTTCCGCTCGTACCTGTCTGGTCGGAGTCAACGAGTCGTAATTGATGACGCCTGGAATTTTCTCTGGACTGCGGTGTTCCCCAGGGTTCCTGCTTGGGTCCACTGTTGTTCGTTATTTACACCTCTTCCCTCTTCAAGATCATTGAACGTCACCTTCCTCAAGTCCACTCCTTCGCCGATGACTCCCAACTCTACCTTAGCTTTAGGCCGGGTGATGATGATGCCCAGGATGTCGCGCATCGCGCTATGGAAGCATGCATTAAGGACATTCGAAAGTGGATGATTGATGGGCGGCTGCTATTGAACGACACGAAGACCGAGTTCCTTGCTATCGGAACTCGTCAGCAGTTAAGAAAACTTCGTTCTTCTAGCATAGAAGTTGGCAACCAGAAGATTGATCGTTCCTCCAGTGTCAGGAACCTTCGAGAGACGAATCTCTCGGAATGAACAGCCATATTAACCAGATATGCAAGACCTCCTTCTACCACATTCATAACATTAGGCGTATATCGAAATACCTATTTAAGGAATGCAGACAATCATTAGTCCATGCTTACGTAACTTCAAGGCTGGATTATTGCAATAGTATATTATATGGGTTGCCCAAGTACCAACTATCGAAATTACAACGCATACAGAATATGGCAGCCAGGCTTATAACGGACACAATGAAATTCGATCATATTAAACCGGTACTTTACAACCTTGATTGGCTGCCAGTAAATTATCGTATTCAATTTAAGATCTTGGTGATTAATTTTAAGGCGATTCATGGCATGGCTCCCAGTTATTTAAGTAATCTGATCTGTATTAGATCATCGTCTAGGTATTCATCACGCAATAATGATACAATATTTTTAGAACGCCCAAAAGGGGTTATGCGCACAACTTTAGGTGCCCGCTCCTTTCATGCCTCTGCACCTGCGCTGTGGAACAGCTTGCCTGCGCACATCCGCACGATTGATTCGCTAGCGCTATTTAAGAAATCTCTTAAGACCTATCTTTTTAAGCTAGCGTTCTAGATTCGCATTACAATCTCATCGGTATTTTGTATCTATTTATTTACTTTTTATTCATTCCTTCATTATTTATTTTTTAATTATTATTATTTTTTTAGTATTGTTATTGTAATTACCTATTGTAAGTAGCATTTTTATTGTAATTATCTATTGTAATGTTAGTTTTCTTGGATTGTAAAGCGCCTTTGATCATCCCATAAATGTTAAAGGGCGCTATATAAGTAAATAAATTATTATTATTATTATTATTATTATTATTATTATTATAATCTCTCTGCTATAAGTGCGGTTTCGGTCTTTAGAAGAAAATGAAGGCGGTTTGCGGTCTGGGAAGAACAAAATATAGCGGTTTGCGGAATGCACGGACCCCTATAATAGACCCTTTCTCTACGAATAAATGTTTGATCACTTAGCCAACCCAACCAAGAAAGTGCATAGTCAGTTAAAGCAAACCATATGAAGCACATAGCTTTAAATTTCAGCGATAACACGCAAAAATCGTCCTGTGTACTCGCTTTGTCTTGTGTTTGGTTAAACATTGTTTGTGTCCCTTGTAGCAGAGGTTTCTCGCCAGCAGAGACCTCTGCTAACAGAGGGAAACTGTTTGTCGGCTAGTCACCCAACGTTATGTTTGTCAACCACAATTTTCAGGGAAATGTTTGATCTTTTAGTCAGGGCTTTAGTATTACTTGTGTTCTGCGGGAAGAGGACTACTTTTCAGCAACTTCTGAAAACACGAGTGATATTAATCCTTAATTTTCTCGGCCCCATGCGATTACCTTCCAAACCGTTGGTTTGTTTTCCTTTTCTCTTTTCTCCGACACTTAAGCTTATGTCAAAATTGCTTAGCAAGTTTTACTAACTTACTACGAAATATGTTTGTTACTTGTCTAATTTCCCCACCTTCTCTAAAGAAACCTACCGACCCTCCAATTCTGTGGTTTGTGAATTGCAGTCAATTCCTGTTGACTGCTCTCAACGGTCAGATTCGTAGTCTAGCTACAGACCGTCAAAATTTAAAATTGCTTTGTAATTTTTGAAACTTACTGCGAGAAATCTTTTGCTACTTGTCCACCTTCGCCAATTTTTTTTTTCGAAGAAACATTCGCATTCTAATTTGTTTCATTGCAATGTTTTGCTGTTTTGTGGTTTTCGAACTTCGGCCAATTCCTGTTGACTGCTCTAAACTATCAGCTAGGTTGGTGCTCCTTTTTCCACGGACATTGACTATGTCAAAATTGCGTAGTAATTTTTCAAGCTTACTAGAAGCTTACTTGTATACATTCTTCACCTCCAAGAATATTCGAACAAACATAGGCGTCGTGTATTGTTTATTTGTACTGTTTTAATATTTTGAGGTTTTTGAGCCGCGGTCAATTCCTGTTGACTGCTCTAAACACAAAATATTGGCGCAGTAAAAATAATAACCGTGGAGCTCCGCTTTTAGGCTTGGCTAAATCTACATATTACGTCTTACCCTGAATCATTGTAAGTGATGACAAAATATTCGGGTGCAGATGGGTTAAAACTCGGTTTTAGGGACGACGGTTTTATTCAAGCCTGTTTAGACAGTATTTAGTAACCGGGCCTTAATACTGTATGGAGCAACCCTCCACGGTAAAAATGTCATTTAAGCGATTTTTAAATCGGAAGACTTGCCTTGTGTATCTGAGTTTATTAATCGACCGGTTTCGTCTGCTATGGGAATTTCTCAGGATAAAACTGCTGGGACTTATGGGACTTATTTTATAATGAGCCATTGTAGTCCAAATAACGTTACTGCTAGGTTTTGAACAGCAATTTACCGACAGGAATTGTGCACAGGAAATGACTAAGATCCTGCGCTACAGAGAATGTGCAATGTTTTTGGGGTTCACAGTTTCAACGTTAAAACGTGGTTGCCATATATAGTTGTGCACTGGAAAGAAATACATTGGTAAAGAAGAAATTGCTACATCGGCATTTATTTTTATAACTGGCCTTCGAATATGACTCAAGGTACTTACATACCGCTAGGGGGACGCAAGATTTAAGCGGCTAAACATAGGCTTTTTGTACAATGAATCAAACACTCCCATGTCTCTCCTATTTCGTGATTAAACCGCAGCGCTATGAGTTTTTGAGATTGTAACAGGGTTCAGCCTCATTCTGTAGAACTGACTGTAGAGGCTTTTACATTTGGCGTTATTATGTTAAAGATGAGTGTATGGTTAAACAAAGTGATATATTGTTTAATAAATGAGACTAGTCAGAGTTTAAAAACAACTGAGAAATAGTATTCAAAGCCGCTGGAAAAAGGACCAAGTTCCTTTGTGCTCTGTTTGCGTTAAGTCTGATAATCAAAAAGGAACATGCGTGTCGCTTCTATTGTACTGAAAGTGAAGTTTTTCCTTAAAGTAACTGTTTCAAATGAGCGTCACATAAGTTCCCTGTTAAGGTCACCAAAGTGCCCTATTCACGTCGCCAAAGTTCCCTAATATCATAAAAGTTCCCTAGTGTCGTCACAAAAGTTCCCTAGTGACGTCGCAAAAGTTCCCTGGGCACGTCACAAAAGTTTCCTTAGTCAGGAAAGTTCCCTATTTTCGTCACAAAAGTGCTCTCTCTCTCTCTCTCTCTCTCTCTCTCTCTCTCTCTCTCTCTCTCTCTCTAGAAAAACTTGATTAATGACACCAATCGCGAGAGTAAAAGAGAAAAAAAATACTTGAGAAAGTTTAATTCCTCGAGAAATCTGGGAATTGAAAGGAACTTTCATAACTAACACAGATGGTCCTCACAAATGAACGCGGACCGAGAAGAAATTGAAAAAAAAAAACTATTAAAAAAATTATTTTCTAAAAATTTCGTAAAAGATGGTAGAAAACAAGTCAACATCACGCAACATACCTCACTGACAGAAGAAATAGTTTGGTCACGGCTTGGTTCGGATCTGAAAAAAGAAAACCCGCTATTATTCTTTATGTACGGTTTTGCCTTTCAAGAGGCTTTATTTTGTTAGTTTTGAAAATTTCCCGTCTCCTGTACCTTTACGAGTTAACCCTGGCGCCGATAAATTATTTCTCACGTGCCATGCACTTTTTTAGAACTCTCTCTTCTCGCCCTCCTCTCTGTAGTCTCTAGCATCACCTCTCCTAGTATCCAGGGCTCACGCCCCTGTCCCCCTTCCACTGTCTTGAAAACCTGTCACCCATGTATTGAGAAATTAATTGACGCACGCTTAAAACATTCATATCTAGGAAAACTGAAACAATTTTGTCCGACTGTATAAAAATATTTGGAACAATTGCCAAATAAAGAATTAGGAAAGTAGTACTAATGGGGCTTGTAAAAGAGAGAAAATTAAGTACTTGGGAAGTTATAATTCTTCGACATGTGTAGAAACTGACAGGAACTTTCACAAGCAAGCACAGATGGTCCTCAAAAAGGAACGAGGAGTGAGAGGAGAAAAACCTATCCACGAATTAATATTGTCCAAGATATTTCTCTTGTGGTAAACCAAATAAAGCAAATATTATTATCTTGCAGCTAGAATTGCACTGTTGTCTCTGTTTTGGAAGTTATGACGAATTTTGTTTATTGCAAGTTTATTAAAGAATTTTTTTTCTTAATTTTCCTCGATGATGGTGGAAAACGAATGAACACCACGCAACGTAGCTTAAGGACAAAAGAAATAGTTTGATCACTGATTGAGGTTGATCTGGCTGAAAAAGAAAATACTCTATTTGATTTTACAGTTCAAGATCGGAGGACTTACTTTGATGTTAAAAAATACTGGTTTTGAGCAAAATGTTTGATGGAAACGTATTTCACAGGTAAAAAACATGATTTAAGTAAAACACAACAGTAACCTAAGCACCTGCATACAATACATACCTATTTTCCTTGAAAACTTCTTAGGCTCAATATGAATAATAACACCGATTAAACTCTCTCGTTCACTGCAGTCAGGAAACAGCTATGGAATCAGCTCGTGTCATTTGTGTAATAAATATAATGAGGAAGCAGAGAAAAGGCGTCAGAGGTGCATTTTTTTTTTCTTAAAAACCACTGGTTGAATCCATATGGTTGAACCTATTTGGTTTGTGTTCAGCCAATACTTTTTACTTAATGACACGAGGACGTTTATGTTAAGAATAGAACTTCCCTTCGACGGCCGTGCGGTCCACTTGTGAGTTCATAGTTGATTCCGTTTAGGGATTAATCGAGAAAGGTTGAAGACTGGGGTGACAAGCAACCTCCAACGTGCTACCTTTGAGAATGTTGACCAAAAGAAGGAGAGAGTGGAAAATGGGAAATTAATTAATGTAGTCAGAGAGGGATTGACTTTTTGAATAAAGAGCATGCAGCCTTGTTACGACATCGTCCTGAATCTAACATACTCAGTATAGAAACAGAGATCGGCTAAAAGTAAGAAATCTCTTTTCTGAGCCATTTAAAATTTCACGGAACGAAACCTGAGCATAAGGTTGAAACGTTTTCTCGGTTCGAAAGCCGGATGTAACGAGTAGTGAAGCCAGGCGGTTTAAATATAGCAACGTATAAATAACTATAAAAACTGGACATAGTTCATTCAGTTCTCTGCTGTATGTTTTTTCTCTTGCTTAAATTGTCTCAAACAAACGGTCTTTCCCAGGATTTTCTTTAGAAAGGATTGCAGCAGATCTGGAGAAAACGCATATTCAGTTTTATTTAGCGTTCGTCTGTGAGCAGCGAACACACATCTGAAACCAAACTTGCAAAATATACGCGGGCGAAATAACACTAATTTTGAAATTATTTTAATGCTGGATTTCCATTGATGCGTTTTTGTCCACTCAGGTTAACGTACGTAAAAATGAAAGTTTACGCGTGCGATTACGTGCGTTGACTTTACGCTGCCCAATCTCAACTGCCACTTTTTTCTTGGTATTTACGTACGTTATACGTACGCATGCGCACGTAACGATGGAAACGGTTTTCGCAAAAGTTGAACTGGGTTCAAGTTTTAAGACACCTTCACAAGTATACGCTAACAATAACATAACTCTCGAATGTGCTAGATTGAAACAAGAAAATTCCCGGTTGACAGTTACCAATATTTTTTCAAGTGCTAACAACAGCACATCTGATCACAAACGAACTCTATCTTTGACGTTTGAAAGTATCCCTTGTCACACCATCACCACATCTTGTCTTGAGAAGTTGACAGACGCTTAAACCATTCATGTCTTGAAAAGTTGACGCAATTTCTTGTTTATAAAATATGCACAAAACAGCAGAAGTAAGAAGAAAAAATGTATAATATCGTGGCGTTTCTTCTGTGTTTTTCTCGGGCTACCTAAGACTTCGGGGCAGTCCAGCCGCTAGAAGAACGGCCATTTTTCAATGGTTTGAAAATATTTGTTACCCTGGGCTTTTGCACAAAATTTTCAAAAGTAGTTTAGGAGAAAATTCAACTTTACGCATGATTATCTTCGCCACACGAAAGGTCAACAAATCTATGCAAATTTCTTTTATACCTTGAGGAAATAGTTAAAATTTGACATGAGCCCAGTAACTACATTGTGCGCAGTGCTGACTCGAAACCTTAGAGCTCAGACTCTCTCGGTTTCTCGAAAACTCAGGCCATAAAATTAATAAAAATTTACACAGCGTGATATCCGCGGATTACATACATACATACATAAACTTTATTTTCTCTCGAATTTCAGTGTAGCTTGCAAGAGCTAATATCTTCGAGAAAACATAAAAAGAAAGTATTATATATATCTATACAAAACAACTAAAATACACAGTATTTACAAGTATATATTACATATCATTAGAAATTTAAACAGCAAAAGTGAAAATAAGCGAAAGCGATTACACAAAGATACGGCCCTGGATTTCCCTCTTAAAATCTGTAAATGCACTAATACGGATAGAATTAGGCAGTGTATTCCATAGCTTAGGTGAGAAGAAAGAAAACGAATTAAGGCCATAACTAGTTGTTCTAGGTTTTCTAAGTGACAGTATGTTATCACCGCGAAGATTATAAGAAGAGGACCGAAGTGAAAACATATCTTTCATATAAGCCGGAAAATGAGTGAAAAATAGGCTCTTATATAATAATATAAGGAGTTTCTGAACGCGCTTATTGCATAAGGAATTAGTGTTGACCGTAGTGAGAAGGCTATCATATGGAGACAAGTAATCCCCAAGTATAAGTCTAAGTATTCTCTTATTTAGCGCCTCTAGCTTATCCGTATTTCGCGTCCCACAGAAATGCCAAACTGAAGAACAATAGTCGAAATACGGTAAAACGTTCGCTTTGTAAAGCTTAAGTAGGGTGTCCCTGGGTATAAGTTTTCGAAAGCGCAGCATAACATTAAACTGATTATTGATCTTTTTCATAAATTGGATATGTGACTAGAAAAGTCCAGCTTATTATCTATTTCCATTCCAAAAATCTCTAATGTGTCCTTTACTGGGAAGGAAAAAACTATAGTCCGTATCACCAAGGACTAGACCTTGGTGCTTGCTCTCGTTAACTAACATTCCATTTTCATGGTACCAGTGATTGGCCACCTTGACATTATGAGATACGCATGCGTCTAGAGTCGCTGGATCGACGTGGGAATAATATACCTGATGATCATCAGCATAAGCGTTCAGCTTGGCCGTCTTGACGTGGAAGAAGAGATCGTTGATAAAAAAGTTAAATAGCATTGGACCTAACACACTCCCCTGCGGGACCCCACGTCCGACACTTTTCCAGGCGGAGCAGGTGTCCCCAATCTTGACTCTCTGAGATCTGCCAGAAAGATAGTGCCTGAGTAGAGCGCAACTTTTGTCATCCATACCGTAGGCCTTGAGCTTGGAAAGGAGAAGTGGATGCTGAATAACGTCAAACGCTTTGGAGAGATCCATAGAGACCACCGCAACGAGCTCCCCTCTGTCACGCATCATCCTCCAGTCTTCCGTCAACCTCAACAGTGAGGTCTCACAACTATGAAACTTCCTGTAAGCGCTAATGAAGTCTGAAAGTATTTCAAGATAAAATTCATACATCTGCCCTGCCAGAAGCCTTTCGAAAATGTTGTTCAGAGCGGGGAGCACAGTTACGGGCCTATAGTTGACCTTACAAAGCTCGTCGTCCTTTTTGAACAAGGGAGTCACCGTGCCCATCTTCCAATTTGCAGGATAACAGGAATTTTCAATGGAATAGTTAAAAATGCTTGTAAGAGGCTTGGCAATAACAGCTGCCGCGTCTTTCACCAGCCGTGGTGGGATCATATCGTGACCAGGCGACTTGTGCACATTGATCTCTTTCAGTAAGGTTTCAACCTGAGGTTTACTTGTGCGATGAAAACTGAAGCAAGCGAGTTCGTCTGCGCCCCTGTTTTCAAAGATTGCTTTGACACTCGGATGATTAGCAAAATCCTCGCCATAATCCTCTTCTTCTCTCAGAGGTACATTATCAGCGATGTGAACAAAGTGTTCATTGAACAATTCGGCAATTTCCTTTTTGTCAGTAATAATCCTGTCTTCTTCTTTTAAGATGATACCATTGGCTTGTCTACTTTTAGTATGCAAAAAAGGGCGGAAGGTAGACCAGAACTCGCGTGGGTTATCAGGCTCTGTTGATTTTTTTACAAAGTGCTGTTTTATCGCTTTTCGCCTAAGAGAGGTGCAGGTGTTACGTTGAGTTTTGTACGCCTCGTAATTTGCATCCGTACGATTGCGCGTGAATATTTTCCACAGTTTATTGCGGTGTCTAATCGCCTTCCTCCATTGTTCCGTCATGTATGGCACCTGATTGCCTCGTATCATTGTTTGCTTAATGGGGGCGTGCCTATTTATAACATCTAGAAACAATTGTTAAAATGCGTAAACCTTATCATCAAGTTCATCAAACATGTCAATGATGTGGAAAGGCACAATTTGCATATCACGCACAAAGTTCTCCTGCTTAAAATTTTTGAGACTACGAAAACAAATCTTGCGTGATCGAGCCCTTGGTGCCGATGATCGTAGGATTGTATAAACCAACGAATGATCGCTGATGTGCGTATCCACTACGCCAGATGCAATATTTCTCTTGTTATTTGTGACAATTAAATCGAGAGTAGTTTGAGATGTCCTGGACTTTCGAGTCGGCTCAGTAACCAAGCAATGCAGGTTAAAAATATCTAACATATCTAGTAGAGTTCTACCGTTTTTTGGTGGTTTATCCGGTTCTGAAACGTCAGCATTAAAATCTCCCGCAAACAATATTCTACTCGTCAGTGTGAACTATAAAAGTTTAGTTAGCGCGGGGTGCGTGGCCTGATGGTCTCGCAATTTGCACAAAAATGTCCTTTTAGGGTCTGAGTTTTAAGACACCCAGATCTGGGGTCTGAGATTTTAGGTTTAAGCCGGTTGGAGACTTCCAGAGGGTCTAAGTTTTTAGGGTCTGAGGTCTGAGGTTTTGAGACATCCCTGTGCACAGTCCCGACGGAGCTCATCATTTGTTTCCTATGGGCCGAGTATTACATTCCCTGACTTTCCCGACTCCCCTTTTTATTAATTCACTTGTTCCCGATCTTTAATTATGACAGCTCTGAGCGAAATCTTAGGTGAATACTAAGCTGCTAGTAGGTGAATTGAAATTGCGCGAAGTGGGTTGCCGCGCATGCTCCTAAGGAGAAATGTCGAAATCTATAGTGCTGGTGTGGGTAGCATTTTCTTTACATGGATGATTTATTTTTTATTATAAAATGTTCAAATAATTAATGATGCGCGCTATCATTGGTCGAGTGCATTATATCTCAACAGATACACTCGCCCAAAGTTACGCGTGTGTATTGTAGAATAAAATGTACTCAGTCTACGTCACAAGTGTGCGCGAGCAGATATCTGGACATGTTATCAAAATAAGGAAGTAAAAACAGTCAAAACATTGGTTCCAATCCGTATTTGACATTATTTTTTTAACATAAAAGCAAAATTTGTGGGTTGCCGATGTCGTTCAATTTTGTCGATTGATTTCCCGTTTGAGAGTTCGCGCAAAACTTCTAGACATTTTATACAATAATTTTTAAGAACACTCGAGAAACGCTAGAAGCACTTTTCTCATATTATTAGAAATTACCCTGTATTGTAACACATTTTCCAGTCATCAAAGTTTCTCGTCTCCCGCGGAATTTGCGGGATAAACGAAATGCTGACATTGCATGAAAGGGCAGAAGATTTCTTCCCACTGCTCCACCCTTACTTCCTTAGATGTATGGTTTTTACAATACACGGAGATCCTTTAAAAGGAAATTGACGACGGTGTCGCGCAAAGGTAACCAATCAAGAGGGAATAATAAAAAGGGTTAGGGTAGCTAGCAAGGGTATGCGATTTTTCTACAAATCTAAGGGCCCGTTTATATGGTCCGGGTAACATCTTTTCTCTTGCAAACACTTTGTTTCGCCTACCCGGGAAGAGACGGTCCAAAATTACTGCTCAATAAAGATATGTCATTCGTAAATATATTTCAAGGGGAAGAAACTCAACTGCGACAGGTATTCGTAGTTACTGATCCTGGCTCCCGCCTCCTCCCCTCCATCATTTTCCCAAAGAAACGCACCCTAAGTCTTTCCCGATAAGACTCCCGGTGTCTCACTGCTAAGACACACGGGTCGATCGAATCGAGTCGAATCGACAACATATTCCACCCTCCCTGTTCCCTTGCTGCGATATTTTGGCTAAGACTCTCGCGAATCGACTTCCGGTGAGACGATGAGACTGCCAACACATACGAATCGATCGATTCGATCGAATCGACAACGTATTCTAGCCTCCCTGTGAGTTATCGGTTGACCGAGTAAACGCCGTGTCCGAGTCAATTCCGAGTCACTTGAAGGAGATCTGGGAACGAGCTGTAAATCAAGAAGTAAATCAGAAGTTTGACAGTTCATGCATCAATTCGACATCAGAAACACGGCGAACAGAGGAATCTTTCTAATTTTCTTCTCCGGAAACTTTGAATGATCTTGGGTTTAACTGCCAACTCGTTACCACAAGCTTCCCTTGTAGATGTAGGAGTGGGGAAATTTCAGTCGCTAATCTCGTCCGCGAAAAATGCGCTGGAGAAAGAGTTTCAGTGTTGGTTATTTCACCATTATTCGCTGTCGCTAAACTGTGCTCGCTTCGCTTAATTCCATTTTGATGTCGTTAATACGCATCTACTATCGCTAAAAGCCATCATTCAGGGGCACCCAACGACAAGTTTCGGTAGATATCTGTTCGGTGGAGGGTAATTCCTCTTGCGTTTTCGGCGTCGATTAAAGAGTGCACTCGAAGTTTCGTAACTAAAACGTGGCCTAAAAGATTCGAAATTGGAAAATCATAACCCCTGAGGTTTTCGGAAAGGTCGTAACTGCTGTTTTTGGCAGTCAAAAACGTCAGCTAGCATTTTCGAAAAGAAAATAGTTCCCTAGAAAGTTCGTGGAAAGTTCATTTCAGCTTTCATTTTCTCAAAGAAAGATTTTGTTCCCTAAAATTTTCGGGCAATTAAAATTTCAGCTAGGAAATCCGAACAGATGAACTTCTTCTAGCTTATGAAAACATCACTTTAAACAGACTTCAAACACCACAAGGTAGTTAAAAATGCCTTTCTACAGCTTTTGGTTGATTTGGCTCGTTGGGTGCCCCTGATCATTTGCCATCACTCATTCCATTCGCTGTCGCTAATACTCCTTCGTATCGCTAAATGCTAAAACTCATTTGCTATCGCTAAATTCCATTCGCTGTCGCTAATACTCCTTCGCTATCGCTTACAAAAACTTATTATAATTTCAGGATGCCTTTTAAACTAGTCCTGGCTAATTTGCTAAATTTACCGTTCGCCTGGTCGATCTCCCTGCACATCGTTTGGCAAAGAATCGACTGCTTTGCAGGCTAGTGATGATACAAAGATGTTTAGCGATATTTTTAGATAGCAGTTTCAATAGCTAATCGCCTAAGAATGTCGAATGTGAGACTCCAATACCAGAAACAGTGCACTTTATTTGGATGATTCAAGCCAATTTAGCTTCTTTCATGAATTTTTTCCCCAACGGTCTACGTGTGACAAAATGTTATTCCTAATTCGGCTGAAATGGAACGGCGTGATACCCAATGCTCAAGAAACTGTCGATTGTGATCCCAAACACATGCCTGGGAGTAAAATCTAAACATTGGCTAACCAGCCCCATAATGAAAAGATGAGCACAACTTACATGGGAAAATGATAGAATTTTTATTTAAACAATCCTTAATCGGTGATGCCGCACTCACACAGCACCAAATTATACTTTTATATTATCTTCGCGGTTGTCTTTCCTGTAAACCTTGTGGTTTTCTGGAGTCTTTTTACCACTAACCTAGGTGTATTACTTTTAAATATTATGAAAATGGCAAATAAAGAAATAAACAAATAAATCTCAGCCTTTTCCCCTAACGTGGTTCGAAATGAGAGACAAGTCTGTTACACCTTGACCACGACGTCGTTGCCTTGCAGCGATAGTGTGTCAAAGACTCTCGCTAATCGACTTTCGGCGAGCCGATTTGACTGCTAACACGGACAAATCGATCGGTTCGATCGAAAAGAGTCGAATCGACAACGCATTCCACCCTCCCTGTTGCCTTGCAGCGGTATTTTGTCTAAGACTCTCGCGAATCGACTTCCGGTGAGACGATGTGACAACACAGACGAATCGAGTCGAATCGACATCGTATTCCACCCTCCCTATTGCCTTTGTCTAAGACTCTCGCGAATCGACTTCCGGTGAGACGATTCTACTGCTAACACAGGCAAATCGAGTCGAATGGACATCGTATTCCACCCTCCCTATTGCCTTGCAGTAATATTTTGTCTAAGACTCTCGCGAATCGACTTCCGGTGAGATGATTCGACTGTTAACACAGACAAATCGATCGATTCGATCGAATCGACTCGAATCGACAAGGTATTCCATCCTTCCTGTTGCCTTGGCAACCTCGTTCCAAGGGTCTCTCTCTGCCTCCCTTGTCGTTGAGGAGTAAGACCCTGGTTGCGGCTGGTCACGTGGCCTAAGATGACAATCTTCACCGCACCGGGGGTGGTTACTATATTGAATTTTGTCGAACCTTACAAGGAACCACCCTTCCCTTGCAAATGAATTTGAACAGCTCCAAGATTTTGGGAGCCACGTGACCAGCCGCAACCAGGGTCTTTCTCCTCAACGACAAGGGAGGAAGAGAGAGAGACTCTGGGAAGGAGGTTGTTGCCTTGCAGCGGTATTGTGTCTAACGCTGTCGGGAATTGACTTCCGGTAACACGATTCGTCTGCTAACATAGACTAATCGACTCGATTAGGTGTATTGGACAACCCTCGGCTGCCGGGCCCGGTCTTCGCCTCTATTTTTATAACAAATTATCAATTAATTAAATGAACCAAAGAAGCAATCAGGATTTGCGGGTCATTTTGTGCAATCAAGGGTATGATGAAAAACAAAAGAAGTCATGCTGTTCTCTGGATCATAAATGAAAATTTTCTGCCAAAAATTACGAGGCAAATATAATTTTCTTTAGTATAAATCTACTAGAGCTCTATCAGGAATGCCGCTCTCTGATTGGCTACGCTACTCACTATCTATTCTCTGATATGTAATAATAATAATTTATAATAATTTACTAATTTATATAGCGCGTATTTACATATTCTGATCAATAGCGCTTTACAATCATATATTTAAGAGAAAACGAAAATACATTACCATAAAAATAAAATAAAGTTATAGATTATAAAAATACTTCTTAAAAAGATAAGTTTTAAGTCGAGATTTAAAACTGTCAAGTGATGTTGCTTGACGAAGCTCCACGGGTAGGCCATTCCAGAGTTTCGGAGCTGCTGCTGAAAATGATCTTGCTCCCAATGTTGTAAGCATCTTTCCCTTGGGATGGTCCAATAAGAGCTTACCAGTAGACCTAAGATTATATAATGAGTTCGATTTTATACTAATAAGATCGCTAAGATAAGTTGGCGCCAGGCCATAAATACATTTAAAAGTCAAAAGTAAAATCTTATAATCAATACGCAAAGAAACCGGCAGCCAGTGCAGCTCGTAAAGCGCTGGTGTAATGTGAGAAAATTTTCCAATGCCACAAATAAGTCTTGCAGCTGCATTTTGTACACGCTGTAATTTAGCGATCTGCCCCTTTGGTAAGCCAAACAATAAACCATTACAATAATCAAGACGGCTGCTTATAAAAGCATGAACCATGGTAATTAAAGAATCCCTCGATAGGTATTTCTTAATACGTCTCAAGTTATGTAAATGATAAAATGCCGCATTACAAGCCTTGTTTATATGATCAGTCATGCTTAAGTTACTGTCAAACCACGATCCAAGGTTTTTAACACATGGGCTTGGACTGATACGATTATTGCCCACAGTAATGGAACACGAATCTAATTTATCAAGCTGTTGTCGCGTACCGACCAACAAAAACTCGGTTTTTTCATCATTGATCGTCAACCGATCTTGAATCATCCATTTCCTCACCGCGTCAATGCACTTTTCCATTGCTTGTATAGCATCAGCTTGAGCAGTGTTGCCGAGTGGTTTGAAACTCAGATACAGCTGCGTATCGTCCGCGAAACAATGAGCATCAGGAAGATAATGTTCCACGATCTTAAACAGCTTGGACGCATATATTATGAATAGCAGAGGCCCTAAACATGAGCCTTGAGGTACTCCGCAGTTCAAGTCAAAAGGACGAGAAAGAACGCCATGTACAGAAACGCGCTGACTTCTATCAGACAAGTACGATCTAAACCAATTCAGAGCAGTCCCACGTATGCCAACCTCGTCAGATAGCCTCTCTAAAAGTATTTGATGATCAACGGTGTCAAAGGCAGCACTCAGATCCAATAAAATTAACAAAGTGACGTGTTGAGAGTTCATCTTTAACAAAATATCGTTCATCACCTTGATAAGTGCAGTTTCAGTGCTATGGAATTTCCTGTAAGAAGATTGAAGCGCAGGAAAGATAGCATTTGAAACCATGTGATCGTAAACTTGATTAAAAACAACTTTTTCAGTCAACTTGGATATGTATTGCAAGTTACTAACTGGTCTGTAATTTTTGTACAGTAAATCCAATCCAGGTTTCTTCAAGATAGGATTAATAAGCCCGCATTTCCAGTCATCCGCAAATTCTCCAGAATTAAGAGACAGGTTGATCATTTTAGTAATGACTGGTAATAGCACATCAGCACAGCTGATTACCATAGGTGTTGACATCGGATCAAACATACAGCTCTTCTTCAGAGAGCAGCCAATCAGTTTACTGACTGCACTTTCAGTTAAAGGGATAAAGCTGTCCAGTATTCTAGTTGGTAACGTTTTCACATAGTCAAAATGGGAATCATGCAAACAATCAGCTAGTCTGTCCAATTTGACATGGATGGCGTCAATCTTTTCAACAAAGAAGCTACCCATTTCATCGGCTAAAACCAGCTTGTCACTAGTTGGTGGGAAAGGTACTTCATGACCTTGATTTAGCAATCTCTTTATTGCTGAGAATAGGTTCCTTTGATTGGAGCCATTTTCAACAATAAAATCTGAGTAAAATTTACGACGGGCTTCATTCATCAGGTAGGTTGTAAAGTTCCTCTTCATTTTAAATTCAAGCAAATGACGGACACATCGAGATCGACGCCATTTTCTTTCAGCTCTCCGTCTTTCCCTCCTTGATTCCCTAATATCTTCACTAAACCAAGGTACCAAAGGCCTCACTGTGATAAACTTAGTGACAAGTGGCGCATGACGATCAAGAGCCGCAGATAATGTAGAATTGTAACATTTAACAAGATCATTCAGAGCATCAGGGCTGTCTGTACAAAGCGAAGTTGTAGAGAGTTCGTCACATAACAGGTTAACGTCAACAACTTTGGTCTTCCTGAAAGAGATTGTTTTTTTCGGGAGCGGTGGCTTGTCCAGGGTTAGATCACAGATCAAAGTAAAGTGATCAGAAAACAGACAGTCAGTCACAGGGTTGTTAGCCAATAAGGAGTCGCACTGTCGAGTAATGATCAGATCCAGGGTGTGTCCTGACTCGTGCGTTGACTCGTTTACATGTTGTTGAAGGCCCATTGACTCAAGCAGCTCCTTTAAACAAACACTGTCTGCATTCCCCGGAACGTCTACATGGATATTAAAATCACCTGCTATCAGTAACGGTACAGATGACATTATGATACTCTCCAAAAAACTCGAAAAATCAGCAAAGAATACACTCGTCGTGACAGGATGGTTACTCGAATAGGGTGGACGGTAAATAATAATAATCTGTAGTTTTCGCGACTGGAACTCGACCATCCAATGAGAAAACTCAAAAGAAGTACGCTCACCAGCATCTACAAGACTTGCATGTAAATTTTCTCTAATCAATAGAGCAGTTCCGCCACCAGATCGATCAGATCGTGTGTGATCAAACAGCTTGTACCCGGGCGGGGTGATTTCGGCTCTGCACGCATCATCAATCTCTGAAAGCCATGTCTCAGTTACTGCGAAAATATCTGCTCCAGATGATTCAACATAGGAAACAAAGTCCGCCGATTTGTTTCTCACAGACCTGGCATTCAAACTACAGAATTTTAAATAGCTTCCAACACGTAAACGTAATTGTTCAGGAACAATACGAACCAAAACAGATGTGCGAGAGGTGGTTCTATCACGGCGAGTAGTATGACTTATTCGATCAGAAATACGTACAGATATCTTCCGTCGGCCAGCTCGACATCCTCTAAACCTCAGAAGTCCATTTAGCTTTAAATCATGGAGAACTGATCCACAAACAAAACTGCGAGACGTGCGACGAATGCCAAGTAGTTCAGCACGGGTGTATGTTATAACTCGAGTGTTCGTATGCAAATCCAAGATATTCGGTAGATTTTCATTTCGCCTCATCAAATTGTTTTGAATTAAAGTCACCGGACCAGGATTAATCGAAATGTCTCCAAAAATTGTAATGTTTAGAGGCGGGTCGTGACCAGGAATTAGCAGAGATGTACATCCGTGCTTTGTCCAAGATACCAAAGGAATCTTGGCGCGATGAAATCCAAAGCGCTTCGCCACAAAAGCAATTGAAGCTCGTCCTGTGACAGCAAATCGACCGTAATGACTAACATATGCGCCAGGAAAAACTCTGACAGCTTCTTGGCAAGGCCCATGATGGTTGCAATCGAATGGATCCCAAGTAGAAAGAATTTCACAGCAAATAGCTAAAAAATAAAACACTAAAATCAGAGCTTTGAAACTCGTGGCCGCCATATTCGGCGCCGCTGACCAGGACCCTATGCTATGAAACAAGTCAATTGTAGTATGTAGTGACAGTAGCGGTTGTCAGCAAAATGGCGGCCGCTTCTTCGCGTTTTTGAAGTATCTGTGAGGAGGACTTGGATAATTTACATGTTTAGTTTGGAACGACTAGTAGATTTATCCTAAAAGAATTAGATTATTCGCTCTCGATTTCTATGCGTGAGATAGAAATCTCGAACTCAGATTCTAATTTTTAAGTAGAATTGCAGCGAGAACTTGAGGTCAACTCTTAGCGCACTCATCGGCAGAATCAGGAAGCAAACTACAATAAAGAAGCGACGGAATAGCTGGCGTGAGAAACAGCTCTTGGCGTCAAAAGTCAAGGGTATTTGAAGCCAATGTCGTCCAATCCTTAGACACGTTTACTTGTTGGGAGGGCGGGTGGTTTTAGTGCTAATGTCTAAGATTTGTCTTCTCACCTTAACCAATTTGCTCTGAGACCAATAATTCCTTTACAAATAAGGTTGCACAGTGACAGTGTGCGTTATAAAGGAGTAAACATTTTAAGGTATTGGTATGAATTACAGGCTTATGGTCTTGGTTAACTTTCCCACTGATTGACTATTTTCCACGGAATTTGGTGGGCATTTGATGATCCGTGTAATTTGGGATGTCTGTCTAAGTTTCATTAATTGATTAATTAATTTTTACAGAAGGCTAAGACTAGCGACATCAATGAATTTAATTGTTTTGTCCTGCTCATAAAATAAGTTAGAACGTGCTTAGTTGCTTTGTACTACTGACAAATACGACTATGACCTGTTCCTGTGGCAGACCAATCTCTTAAAATTGTTCGTTACCTATTTATTTTTTTTTTTTTAATATTCTATGCCGTGACCCTTACTCAAGGTGCTCAAGAATCAGCTTCCGGTTCCTCCAATCATGCACAGAAAACTGATGGTCAATTCTACAGATGAAAGCCCCTGAACCTTGTTTATACTTAATCTAATTCTCCCTACTTGTAAATTGTTATGATATGGAGGTTCTTCGTGAGAACTGCAATACTGATACGATGAAAATATCCTTTTGTATGAAATGTAGGGCATCTGCATTATTCTTTAATTGGTCTCGAAAGATTGTTTGATATCAGTCACAGATGTAGATGTGAATCCAGCTGTCTTAGTGCCTTTCTTATCACTAGACTTTCGCCTTGTCGGTCGTTTAGTCTTGGAGTGAGATAAAAGCAAATAATGAAGGGCAGAAATATGGTAACAGGAATAGACATTAAACTAGAATAATAGAATATTAACAAAATATAAAGTGAAAACTGTTTAAGAGCAAGTGTACAGGAAAATCGAGCAAAAGGCGGCCACAGTCGAAAACCTAACCTACCCTCATTTTAAGTCTATAGAGAGGTACTGACGATTTTACAAACCTCCTGGGGTTTATTTTCCGAAATACGGCCGATATTCGGAATTATTTGAGATTTTTGATTTCGCCCGTCTGACACCTGAAATTAGCCGCATCACAAGGGAAAATACACCGGCCGAAATAACTGCTTCGCGTAACCAAACATGTCAACCTATCGGCAATCTAACACTTAATTTCTATAAAATGGACGTGTAGCATCCTATTTACAACAGATTTCCGATTCTGAAGTGTAAAATCAACGCTTGTTAACCGCTTTCTAAATGGCCAGTTGACAAGAGCTCACGAATGCGAAAAATTATAGGCAAAACTGAAATCGAGCTCCTGGTTATGGGAATTCTCCGAATTGCCCCAAATTTTAGTTTTGAAGTCTCGAGATATAGTGTTTTAACGTACATTAAAATTTTGGTTGAGTTTTTTAGGCGAGCGCTTCAGAATAAGTCGACCAATTTGAAGAAATTTTGCACTAAGTGACCTCAAATTGACCTCAGAGTGTTTGTTTACATTGACTATTCGCATCGGTTACATTGAAATGAGCGCTCCATATTAACTAATATTCTCATTCCATATTTCATTTGAGAATAAATTTGACTTACCATTGTATAATAGCGTCGAATAGTAGCGTGGGTTGTCTTGAAGCGGCAGAATGAAGCCGATAGAGGCTGCAATCGGGTTCAGTTGTTGTCCAAACTATTGCAGATCTGATATAAAACTTTCAGAATTTGCCTAGTATTATATCTGATCGTAAGAAACGCTGCAGTTCATCAACCATATGCCTGGGTAAGTTGTTGAGACATCTGTGACACATTTAGATCTGTTTTAGTGTTGGAACTGGAGCTGATAAGAGGTCATTATGGAGCACATTAGACCCGAACTTGTGTAGGGCGTTATGGTCGATTGCGTGACAGATTTTGAAACACCCCTCGGGCGAAATCCTTGGCACTTTCGAAAACCAAGTTGTTCCCTTAGTAAATCAAATGGAACGGATTTTACCACCGGAATTTGTTCAAAACATATAAGGAATACCTTTTGAGGTCCTCTTTCTTGTTTTTGTCGGAATGATCCTAAAATCCTGTAACATCTGCGGCGTTGCACTAGTTCCATGCTCCTTGACTTCCGAC
>JAEMWC010001190.1:85000-207500 GCA_016490735.1 Pachyseris speciosa | reverse complement strand
TCTTTTTTTTTTTTTTTCCTGTGCAGCAAAATGCACAATACAATTACGTTCCGGTGTTTGGATTGGCCAATGCACAATAGCAGGCACGTGGTGGTGTGTTCATTGGTTAAAGCAAACCACATAGTCCAAAGGTCGAAAGGCTAACATCACGCGACGGTTGTTTACAAGTTATGCAAATTCATCGTGTTTGAGTTGTGAAGCTAGATATTTTAAGAGAGCACAGTCTGTCCCCGTGAAAAGGTTTGCCAAGTGTTAAGAAAAAGTTGGAAGCCTCGCACGTGTACGAAATCGAATGCTGTGACAGAAAAATTACAGATTTGCACAAAGTTGTTTTCGTAATGTGATACCTTCCATTTAATACGTGACCGCAAGTGGACACCCAAGGTTAAATGATCCACTTCGACCGCGGAACAAATTTTCCTGCACATATCTTTGTAAAGTTGTGAAACTGGATTTTAATACAGTACAGACTGTCCGTGTGAAAAGGTTTGCCGAATTTAAGACAAGGTTGGAAGCCTCGCACGTGCTGTGAGTATCGACTCGAATTAGAACGTTGTGACAGTTCTATATTTAGATAATCGCAAAGTTGTTTTGATGTAATTTGATCCGGATTATACTACAACTCAATCGCTGTGACAGATCTATATTTAGAGACAAGTTTGCGAATTTTTGGTTTTCACGTGCGTCAGAAAAAAAAACTCAAATTAAACATTTACATTTTTTACCTTCATCAGGTAAATGACATTTAAGCCAAGTAACACGCTTTGTTTTGAAAATAGAGCAGTTTGAATTTCAAGTGCTTTTTACAATGCGTGACATCTGGACATGTCACATACACGGAAACGATTCGCCTTGTGTTTTCAAGTTTGTTTTCAAGCTTCGCAGAGAGAAAAAACTCCAGATGTTGCCACTTAATCTAGAAGTAAACAACAACAGCTGACAAGGAATATGGAAGGCAACTCTCAAAACGGTTTAACGAGCTTTGCTCGAACGTGAACAAAAAGGTCTTACGTGAACCCAAAAGCAAACCATTAGGCGGATAGTTTCGAGAATCAGAAAGCGTGCGTCCGGCTTCTGGAACAAAAAAGTATCCCGAGTTAGCGCTCATAGAGCGTCTTGTTGAACTTCGTGTCATGCAATTTTGGTCTGAAATCATACTTGTCATTTCAAATCGAACTCGCACTGCGGCTTGTTCGATTTTGAATCACGCGTATGATTTCAGACCAAATTGCACTCCACTCAGTTCAATTACCATTATTTATCATTTCCCGTTCTGGGTTGGCTAGCTCTTTAATTTTTACTATGATGTCGTCAAAACACGAATAATCACCATCCTTCAGGAGCACTTATAAAATTTCCATCTGGGCAGTTAACATTGAAATATTAACATCATCATTATACAGTTTTTCCATAAACTTGAGCTCTTCGGATTTGTCCTGCCAATTGAGGGTCTTAATTAAGAGAAACTCAATCTTCGCATACGTATCAAAGCTTGGCTGGTCAAAACGCTGGTCAATAGCGTTCATCATAAAGTCAAAAGCTTCAAACTATATTCGCCTGTAATAGTCTTGTGCGGTCACAGGATATGTTGGCTCTCCAGTGCCAATTTCAATTCTTCTCGGCGCGCGAGTTCTCCTTGGTAACATCGGTCCTGTCATGGAGGGATAGCTTTTACTTTTCAGTAAAACTACATCATAAAATGATCTGAAGCTCGTATTTCATAATTGTAACGACTAATACTTCTTTCTGTCTATTTATCTGCGTGTTTGTCTTTGCCAGTAACTCTGGTCACTTTCGAATAAACGATTTTTTGCTATTTTGGCTCCGTTATTTTTGTTAAAATATTTTTTTGTTTACTGTATTTTTATTTTTGCAAAAAAGTGGGTGGAGGGGGGGTAGGTCTAAAGCTCCTCCAGCCCCTCCCTCTGTGCGATCCCTGATTTACGCGCACCAAATGCGCGGCTTAAAACAATGCAAAGCCAACAATGTTTTAAACACTCTCTTTAACAAGAGTTTGATTTGAATTCGTTTCGGTAGTTCCGGTGGTTAGTTCGTTCTTTTCCGACAGTTTCGGTTGTTTCGGTTGTTTCGCAGGTTTCGGTGGTTTCGTTTCGGTGGTTCCGGTTGTTTCGCCGGTGGTTCCGTTCCGGTGGTTTTTTTCCTGTGTTCCTGGTTTTAACACATGCCGATTTTTAGAGCTAAATCCAAACAGCTGCCACTCGATTGCACCCGAGGGACTGTTTCTCGATCCGGACTAACATAAATAATTCGTTTAACCTACCGAAAAATAAAGAAACGAATAGTTATATTAATGTGTTTTCTTTGACGAAACACCATGATGGAGATGCTGGTACACGTTTTGTTCAGATATGCAACCGAGACGCTTCACGGCTATTGTTACGTGAATATACCCCTTGATTATTATTTTTTGGATATTTTATCTTTAAATATGGACCATTAGAAAAGTGATTTGGGCGTGGGGGGATTTTCGGAGACAAGATTTATCCCGTAGGGTGTTTCAGAATCTGTCACGCAATCGACAATAACGCCCTGCATCAGTCGGGTCTTACCAGCTCTAGAGTGAGCTCTTACCAGCTCCAGTCCCAGCACTCCAACACTAAAACAGATTTAAGTGTGTCACAGATGTCTCAACAACTTACCCAGGCATTTGGTTGATGAGCTGCAGCGTTTCTTACATTCACATAATATATATATTTAGCCAAGCCTAAAAGCGGAGCTCCAAAAGCATTCTTTTTCTACTGGCATTTACATATAGTCTGCTTGTCATATCACCCATCTAACCTCACTCAAGCTACAGACCCAATGCTGTAGAAAATAGTATGTAAAGGTGATCTGAGCCAGTGGCACAGTGGATTTGGACCCCACGTGGATTTGCACCCTCCAGTCCAGATCTGCTTGTGGATCAGATTTGGACCCCCTAGTCCAGAACTGCTAGCAGATATGAATCCCCTTTTACGAATTTGGACCCCCACCCCTCCTAAAAACAAGCGTTCTATTGAGTAAGGTAATAAAAATCCCTTTCCAAACTGAGTTTGGAGATGTTAAAAAAGCAAAATAAAAATATTGAGGTAGGTTTTTTTTTAAATAATCTTTAATACCTTGTGAAAAAAAGAACCTGCAAAGCTAGTTTTCATCTATAAATTTTTAAAACAAAACATTTCTTAACATCTTAGAGCAATACCTAAGGACAGGTCTGTTTCCCCGTTCAACTGTAGGCAACTTAGTTACATACTTAGCTACTTAGGTATGGTTTAGAGCCACTAGAAATTGGTGGAGAAGCCTGGTGATTGCTCCTTGGAATCAGTATCACATCAGATATATAGTGATTCAGATCACCACTTCATAATGAATGCAATTTCAATTATCCACAGCCTCCCATGAGACAGTCAGAAATCGGAAATTGTGTATCCTCTGGATATATGTATGTCTCACAAAAATTATGAAAGAAAGATACATGGAAATCAATAAAAATATTTAGATGCCATGAATTAAGACCAAGACCTTACTATCACATTAAGCTCATCACTCAATGCACCTACAGTGTTTTCAAAAAGAAATCCAGCTGCTCTTCTGGCCAGTTAAGTGCAAGCCCAAACAACTTGATAATAATATATTGGGCATTTGGTTGATACCACTATCAAGGTGATTCATCAAAGCAAAAGTGCTGGAAATCCATTAGCCATCTTAACTTGATCTTAACATACTTCATCAAACATCAGAGATTCCATTAAACATTAATGCCAAATGTCATCCAAACATCCCACAAGATTGGTGTGACCAGCTACTAATAAAATTAATTGAAAGACTGTATGCAGGAGGAGGAAGTCCAAAGGATGTGTACATTGATGAGAAAGAGCTTACTTTAAGTTTAATTTTAAGTTTTAAGTTTAATAATACTTTGTCATGTGAATACAACTAAGTTGATACAAAACAAAAAAGTGCATGACTGGAGAATAATTGCGAGAAACTAAATTCCCATACAAAGAATATTATCTAATATTACACATTCTGAAAACTAAGAGGTGAAATTTAAACGTGGCCCAAAGCTAACCTAATCAAATTAAATCAAATACTTGTCTCTTACAAGTCACCCCTGATTTGAGATTGAGACTAAAAATCATGAAGTAATCCATAGCAAACCTAATTAAATTACATACTTGTCACTCACAAGCTACATCTGATTTAAAATTGACACTAATAATGTAATAGATAGGACTTAAAACTGCTTAAAGAAGGTGCATGCATGATGTTCAATGGAACACCATTCCAGTCTGTTATGTAGCGATTAAAAAAAGAAAAGCTGAAGGCCATATATATATTTAGCCATGCCAAACCTAGAATCGGAGCTGCACACTCTCACCGAGCAACTTCGCAAGAGTTTATTTGGGCCAGTTTAATTTGTGTCCAAAACAATTGAGCAGCAGCAGGGAAAACGAAGAGTTTTCGATAGTAAACGTTTGCAAAAAAGAAAAAAAAAAGACGGACATTCTTGAGTCTAACTACTTTGAGATGAAAGCGTAAAGGGATTCAAAGCGGATAAAAAAAAAACAAAACAAAACAAAAACACTGCAAGCGAACAAAGTACGATGCCGACGAGTGTTTGCTCGAAGAAGGAGAAGGTGGAGAAATTAAACAAGACTAGCTAGTAATTAAAATAGCTTGTAATGATAAAGCTAGGAAAATCGGTATTTATTTTGACATAAATGCCCCTAGAAAAAAAAATAAAGGGTACAAACTCTTCGTTTACAGCAGTCAACAGGAATTGACCGCGGTTCAGAAACAATATAACAACAAACATAAGACTTATTACAAGAAAACAAAGCACAATATGAATAATATTTCTTCGAAGATTCTTGGAGAAGGTACAGAAATTGGACAGGTAACAAAACTATCTTGTATTAAGCTAGGAAATTTCCTTAGCAGATTTGACATAAATGTCCGTAGAAAAGACAAAAAAGAGGTCGGTACCTGATCGTTTAGAGCAGTCAACAGGAATCACTGAGACAGCAATCACTCGGAATGCGACAGAGCTGAATAATAGAGCCATTTCCCACAAAATCTTTCCTTGGCTTACACAAAACACTTAAGTGCTTTGATGGCTTTACTGTTACTTCCCATGTCTTCCGAAGAACCTTCTTCAATTAATGATTCTCAGTGGCAAAACATCATCCAGATAACGAAGAAAGCGCTTGCCAAACCAAACGAGCATTTCTCTCGCAGACCCGTCCACTTTAAAATTTATCAAAACCAGCCAGCCAGTCAACCCATTTCGCTGTTTTTAACATCCAAACGCTGATTCTTACTGGTTCAAACAAACGACATGTTTAAAGACGGCGAAACTTAATTGTTGTTTACAGGCTGCTTTCGATGAAGATCTCTTAAAGACTTGACGAAGTGAAGCGCGCTGGGTTTTGACTGTTTTGGCAGCATTTTGACAACTTAATGTCAGATTTTGAGAAGTGCACATGCACATGCATTTGATCGGATTTTTTATTTTTACTCGAGCTCGAGTTTCCTCCTTTAATGCTTAATTTTACGAGGACTCATTGCAATTACGTGTTGATAAGATAAGGGCAAAAGTTTCTTAACGCTACTGTGAGGAACCAAGGTCGAAAAACAGTCAGCCAAACCGAGTAAAAACACTCGTTCGCTTGCAAAGAAAACAACGTAACAAAACAAACAAACAATTCAACTACTTCTTTGCGTCCAAAACGAGTACAGATGATTGTTATTTATATCCATTCGAGAGAAAAATACAAGTTTCATTCCTGAACAAAAGTAACAACGATTAAACCAAAGGTTAAGCTTCTATTTATTTAATTTACCTCACTGTCCTGTGTTGTAGAGGTTTCTACCACTTGAAAATGCGTAAGCTTCAGTAAAGTAAAAACAAGCATCCGCAAAAATAGCAAACGGTTTGTCCAAAGAAAGAGCTTCTTCCACAGAGTTTGAGCTACTCATTCCTCCCATTAATACCGGTGAACTGTTAAGTGACTTTTCTTGGTGAGATGCAAGATGCCGCGGTGAAGTGAAAGCCCTTGAAGCGTTGAATTATACTGTTTTCAACCGCACAATCTTTGAAGCTTTTCCTGAGAAAAATCGTCCGTCCTTCCTTTCATCAATTGAAAATTCACCTTCCGGAGTATCTTTTGACAAGTTCTTGATCTTTATGCTTTTTACGCGAAAGACAAACTTCGATCGAAGAAGATGAAGTTGTTTTGCTCAAAATAAAGAAACCAACTGAATGTGAAATTACCAGCCGCAGAAAGCGCGCGAAAAATTTTAACGGCCTCGATTTGGTTTGGGTGTCCCTTAACCGCGGTCAAACGTAAAAAAGTAAGAAAAGTTCTTTAAAGATAAGGTTTTTACATTGAGAGCTCAAACCTGATACGTTTTTCGTCAGTCGGTGAGTTTACCCAATCATTTTATGGATTACTAAAAAAAGTTTTAGGTAAAATATCCAGAAGTCACGCACTGAAACAGAAAACAAAAACACAGAGCGCCGACCAGTCTCCACATTCTTCGCTTTAAAAAGACTTGAAACTTTTTTAGTAAGCCATGAAATGATTTAGTTAACTCACATAATAAAAGAAAAATTTATCAGCTTTGAGCTCTCAACGTAAAAACCTTATCTTTAAAGGACTTTTCTTACTTTTTTACGTTTGACCGCGGTTAAGGGTGTCCCACACTTGGCTTGAGCCTGCGATCCAATCGAAAGCAAGTACCTGGTCAGCGGTCAACTTCAAAAAAACAGCTGACCTCGATGAGGTCTTAACTTGAGCCCGCGATATGGTCACGTTACACTGGTCAGCGGATACCTTGTTTTGACAGGTGTCAATTGGCTATAAGATGGATGTCCAGTATCAAAGATGTACGCTGTAAAGTAGCTGGTCAGCTGGGCCAGGTGGAGTATGGCCGCCATGTTGGATTATTATGATTATTATTAGGATATTATTAATTATTGGGCGACTCCGTCGTCGTCGTCGTCGTCGTCGTCGTCGTCGTGCGTACGCGCCCACGAGCAATACCGCTAGCCATTTTTACCATGAGAAAAGCAGTTGACGGGTTTCTATAGGTATGGTGCTCCGCTTGACGGCCCTTCGGGCCGTCGGAGCTCCGCTATAATTAAAGGCAAATTTGACAGAGGAATTTCCGAAACTTTTACATCAGATCTAGTTTGGACAACAACTCGGCTTCATTCTGCCGCTTCAAGACAATCCTTGCACCTATTCGACTCCATTATATGGTGGTAAGTCAAATTCATTATCAAATGAAATATGGAATGAGAATATTAGTTAATATGGAGCGCTCATTTCAATGTCACCGATGCGAATAGTCAATGTAAACAAACACTCTGAGGTCACTTAGTGCAAAATTTCTTCAAATTGGTCGACTTATTCTGAAGCGCTCGCTAAAAAACCCAACCAAAATTTTAATGCACGTTAAAACACTATATCTCGAGACTTCAAAACTTAAATTTGGGGCAATTCGGAGAATTCCCATAACCAGGAGCTCGATTTCAGTTTTGCCTATAATTTTTCGCATTCGTGAGCTCTTGTCAACTGGCCATTTAGAAAGCGGTTAACAAGTGTTGATTTTACACTTCAGAATCGGAAATCAGTCATAAATAGGATGCTAGATGTCCATTTTATAGAAATTAAGTGTTAGATTGCCGATAGGTTGACATGTTTGGTTACGCGAAGCAGTTATTTCGGCCGGTGTATTTTCCCTTGTGAGGCGGCTAATTTCAGGTGTCAGACGGGCGAAATCAAAAATCTCAAATAATTCCGAATATCGGCCGTATTTCGGAAAATAAACCCCAGGAGGTTTGTAAAATCGTCAGTACCTCTCTATAGACGCAAAATGAGGGTAGGTTAGGTTTTCGTCTGTGGCCACGAATTTTCCGTTTTGCTCGATTTTCCTGTGCATTCTCTCTTAAGAGTAGTAGGCATCCTTCCTTCTTGTCATACGATGGACTGTGCCTAGGTTTCAGAGATGATTTAAACTAAGACCTATGTGACTGTGAAGACCGATCCCGCAATGCAATGAAGGCCGTTGGCAAGGGGTCTGACGCACTCTTCCTCTGCTGGCTACTATCTCACTCTCAGTGCTGTTGTCGGGTTCTCTCAGGAGTCCCCTTTCGGACGGCTCATTGCCGCGTGCTTCGGTCTGCGGCAAGGCCTTTCCAAGCGTCGAACCCAATCTCCGTTGCTGTGCCTCTAGATCTGCTGGAGAGAGAGAAGCGTGCCTCAGGACATGAGAGATGCAAATAACATCGCTCTGTGGTCAGTGGTAGAGAAATAACAAAACAAAAATAGCAACACTTTAATATTTTGAGACACCTTAACTTAATCCTTGGATCGAGGCAAGGAATTAAATTTGCCAGTTCGGAAATCCCAGATACCCAGACGACCCGATGAACGACCGACCGAGCTGCCAAGCGTCAGAACAAAGCAAATGATCGAAAGGCACAGTACCAATGGCCGGAAAGCCTACAGGACGAACAAACAAACCAGCGAACGAGCATATCCGTTAAAACAAAGGTTTAATACTGCCAACGATTCACTGGGGCCGGGCCATTGCACAATGCCTATATCAGATTTCCACGAAGAGTTTCCGCACGAACAGCGAGACTTTGTTAGCGGTAATGATGGCGTCATGTCCTGATGTACATGTCCCCTTGTAGTGTGCTTAAACACCAAGTGATGATGCAGCCAATTTTGATTAATAGAGCTCAGATGCAGTCGGAAAGGGTGTTGAACCGCTAGTGCATACCACATTTTGTTAAGGGTGAAGCCTGGAATCCCCTTTTGCCACCTAAACAGGAGGTTAGAATATTATTCCGGACCACTTTAACGAATCAGCCTCCCCATCCCACCCCTACTTCCATTGAGAGGGGATGTCTTCGCCTATCCTGGCTTACCTATTCTATAGTTATACTATCGAGATCCTAAACAAAGAAAACCAACAGAGATCTTGGAGTTCAAAACGTTTTTAATCAGTAACGATAGCCAGATACATTTTTTGTATTTCGACAACGGAGATACGGCTGCTAAAACGAGAGTTGACTTACTAAAGTTGTACCTTTTTTAAGAACAATAATTATTGCCATATTTTTCAGGCTAACGAGTTGTAAAGCAAAATCGTAAAGCAAAGGACCTAAACTCAGTGTTTAGTTAGCTATTATTTTGCATTTTCATTTGCTCATTCGAAACCTATATAGCCAACAAATGAAGCCTGCGCAACTAATAACACACCAAAAATATGATGACAGACTCTCATTCCCTTTATAAATGAGCTCTGAGAAAGGCCCAAAACATATTCATTTTATGCCCAAGAACATAAACTCTACTATTACTATTTTATCACTTTGGAGGGCATTGAGAAAATAAAAACTGAAAAAAAACAAAAACAAAAAACAAAACAAAACAAAGCAAACAAACAAAGTTGAAAACAAAACAGAGAGCGTTTACAACTTGAATGGCTGTTATTTTCTCACAGTAGATCATCAAGCGAAGCTGGCTAAAAATTACAAAATCTTCCCATGTGAGTTATCACAAATTGTTAAAGACTTAAAAGAAAAAATAATAATTAATTTATTGGTAAATGTTGAAAGTAATGTACCAGTCAATTCCAAAAGCGCCCATCCCCCCCCCCCCCCCCCCGGGCATACCTTGGGTATTTGATCCGAAATTTGTCCTGCACCGTGGGGCATTTGACTATCGGCTAATATTGGTCTGGCGGTCGCCAGCTAAAGGGTTTCGCGCCTGTTTTGCGCGCAAATATTCATTCATTCACCACGAGGGCCGCCTCGCTCCCTTCACTTCAAGATGCCGCTTAGGTTTTCCGTTGCTTACTAAATATACAATTGATATCCCCTTTTTTCAAAGCTTAGAGCGCCGGCAAAAAACATCGGAAAGAGTTTTGGCGCACAATTTTTCGGATTTGGTTTAAAAAAGGTAAGCGAGTTTAGAATAAAATATTCATTATGAGCGGGGATCGTTCCAAAATGCTTCATGCAACGAGTGAGTTGCTATAGATTTACACTTGATTTGCCCTTTTTGAGCCCCTGACAGTGGGGCAATTGACCGTCTTAACTGGAAACACTGCGGGGCATTTGATCAAAAATTTTCAAAAAGTCAAATGCCCGGGTGTTTGCCCGGGGGGAAAGGGGGGCATGTGCGGGAGGGGGGGGGGGTTGGGCGCTTTTGGAATTGACTGATACATATATGTGCAATTCCTAAACAGTTTGGCATAATTGGTTGAGCTGATTGTGTTTGGTTTGAAGCCACAAAACTTCGCCACATTTGTGGATGACACATTTTGCCTATTTAACTCTGAACACGATGCCACGGTTTTCTTTAACTACATCAACAAGCAACACCCTAACCCTCGGACGTACAAGAGGGGGTGGGGAGGGGGGCAACATTTAGTTACATTAAATCACATTTTACACGTTCAGCTGTTCAAAACTGTAATTTGTGAGCAAAACGTTTAATTTTGTCAAGAAAAAACCAATGTTAGACTGAAAAAAAGTGAAAAATAACAAAAACATCTGCCATATTGGATGACGTCATAGGCCCCAGCGGCGCAATTTGCATATGTAACCCATGAAAGTATCTTAACCCAACGAAAACCTACGGGGGAGGGGTTTCCTCCCACACCCCCTTGTACCACGGTGGGGGTATGAGTTTGCTTGTACGTCCGAGGGCTAATTTACACTTCACCATGGAACGGGAAACAGACCATGTTTTGCCGTTCTTAGTTGTTTTAATCAATAACTCCGACCCACACCAAACAGTAACCTCCGTTTATCGCAAAAACAAACAAACAAACAAACAAAAAACAAAAAAAAAACGTTAACATGTTTGCTCACTAGCTATCTAAGCTTCTCCCCCTCTTCCAACAAAATGGGGTTACTTAAGGACGCTCGCGCTAATTGTTTATGCGCATCTAAGCTGCACAGGTAACGCGACAATATTATGTCACGCATTAGTCACGATTGACTTGTCCCCAACTAAACAAACATGGCGTCGTAAACTTCACACCAATTTTACTCGTTTAGATCGTCGGTGACCCCTGCCTATTTTTACATGACTCATTTACTCTACATGGTCTCTACCAAAACTGATGAAATGAAAAAAATCTCACTGTAAGAAGTTACATTTTTTTAAAAATTTTCTTCCGTTGTGCCATCAAATTCCGTAAGTGGTTAGAACGGCAGCGCTTATGAGGACGCTCGTTGAGGATTAGATATTTGAAATATCCACTCCTTAAGACCTATGCAAACAATTCTTCACTTAACCAGTAAATTTCTATGATGTGTGATGGGTAATTTGGTGAAGCTATACTTCGTTATTAGGTCCGATTTATCCCAAATAGGGCATTTTTCCAGTGCCTTTTCCTCCGAAGCAAAGTCGGTGACCCCGAATTATTTTTTTTTAATTTTGGAATAAGTAACTCATGCCCTAACTCTAGACGAGAAGTGGAAAATTTCCACTGTGGGAAGATTTTCGCGCGAACGTCCTTAAACGCCTTGATCGATAGAACTTTCAAGGTAAAACTTGGATGGGTTTCCATAACAACCTTCAGAAATTGTCTGCCATCCTATGGAAGAACCTTTACCCTCAGAACCTCATAAACAAATGTATTTCTAAATATATTCTGACGTCGGTTAAGGGGGTGAAAGCACAACCCCCTTCTGCAGTAGAGCCCCAAGATCCCATATCTTAACACAGAGAAGGATATGCCAACTTGCTAATCGACTATGTAAGCTTATTGATATTAAACTAGTCTTTACTACTTTCAAAATCAAAGATCTTTTTAGTGTGAAAAATGCCGCGCACTCGCGTGGTGTATAAATTCATGTGTGCAAGCTGTGACGCTTGTTATGTCGTTGAAACGAGCCGACACTTCTCCACGCGAGTGCGCGAGCACTTATTTTTGGAGTTCAGAGTCTTGTCGAGCACTCTGCTCAACGGATTGTTTTCCAAATTCTGGACTGTATAGCTACTAAATATCAAGTGAGGCTTAAAGAATCAATGCATATCAAATGGGAGAAACCCAATCTCTAAGAGATAATTAGAAAACTGCTTACCGTAGCGCAATCAAGGAAACCTTCTTTTTCATTTGATGTTACCAAAAAGTGTAAATACTGTACAGAAACATACTGCTCAGCACGTGGCATTAAACACTGACCTTATGCGAAACTAACCAAAGTGGCGACAAGCCACTGGACTCGGAAAATGAATGTAAATCACTAATTGATTCTTTTGTTAGGAAAGTTTCCGAAGACTCGAAAAGAGAACCGTGACCTTTAGTATCTTGATGAAATTTGCTTTTTCATTTGGCCGTTAAGTAAAGTATTTTAATTTGCAACGTACTGGGCATTTCTTTTAGTAATTCTCTATGATCTGCTAGAGGACAGACAAGTAAAAAATCCGTAATTGTAAAGATCCTTGAACAGCCACAATCGAGCGTGTTTTGTTTTTTTAGTGTACAAAAAGATATAGCTTTTATTTTTCCTGTTTCTGTTCAGTTGTATATCATAGAAGACGTCCAAATTTGACAATTTTTCTTAAATTGATATCCATAAGGGCTTTAAATTGATATCCATCAGGGCTGAAGCCCCCTCCCAGCCCCTCCCCCTGCGCGTTGCCTGTTACAAAGGGAAACTGCGTATACCAATAGACTCCATGTACCAGCTGTGTAGCTGTCAATTCCCTTCATGCCCGGGTATTGGCGTCCTTAAATTGGGTGTAATCCCTGTTCTCCGCTCACTGCACCCCTAACTTCGTGTGTAAATGACAAGTGAACCTTCTTCCGGTCTAAAAAGTGAAAAGCAAAACAACCGCAAAAAACTTCAGTATCAGGAGCACAGTGAAGAGCATAGTAAATTCGAAAAATATAAATTGAGAAGCGCCGTTTCAGGTGTTGATGTAAAGTGTTGGTAAAAACTTGATGGAAGGGACTATTACATCGTGAGCAACTTTTGAGACTGCAGTAGCCACACGACGCAACATGATTAGTGCAACATTTTAGACCAACTGCACGTGTGAAAAACTCAACAATCCCGTCCCATCGCTCAAAAGTACGGTTTATGTGGAAGGGACTATTACATCGTGAGCAACTTTTGAGACTGCAGTAGCCACACGACGCAACATGATTAGTGCAACATTTTAGACCAACTGCACGTGTGAAAAACTCAACAATCCCGTCCCATCGCTCAAAAGTACGGTTCATGTGGAAGGGACTATTACATCGTGAGCAACTTTTGAGACTGCAGTAGCCACACGACGCAACATGATTAGTGCAACATTTTAGACCAACTGCACGTGTGAAAAACTCAACAATCCCGTCCCATCGCTCAAAAGTACGGTTCATGTGGAAGGGACTATTACATCGTGAGCAACTTTTGAGACTGCAGTAGCCACACGACGCAACATGATTAGTGCAACATTTTAGACCAACTGCACGTGTGAAAAAACTCAACAATCCCGTCCCATCGCTCAAAAGTACGGTTCACGTGGTCAGCGGTAAATAAAAAAATAAAAGTGACTGCGGAAACAGTAGACTTTGTGGCACAGTAGACTCCACGTAATTTTAAATTCTCGCGCCTTTCTTCCTGACACTGTGCAAGTAACGCCAGGACGCATTGGTTAGTGTTTGAAAAACAAGTGACGACCTCTCTTATGTTTTGCGAGGTATGTGATGATAGTATTGAGAACTTGAGCTCGTCACTTGTTTTGACGCTGTATTCGATGAATATTCGAGGTTGCCGTAGTAACTCATTCCTTTTTCGGATTTTGTGTTCCATTTGGTCGTGAATTCTGGTGAATCTCGGATCAAAAATCCGCTTTTGGAGTCCACGAAAGGAACACACCCTTATTTACATAATCAATGATGCGGTTAATTCAAATGATTAAATGTTTATTAATTGTTACAGTGGCGGCAAGAAGATGCAAGTTCATCACGTTTGTTAAGTGATGACAAATCAGGTCGGCAAATTATTAAAAATTTCTCTTTAAGACAGAGATTTACATCTTTTACTTGAGCTGTTGTAGGTTGAGCTTGATGAAATTATACGCCATGAGATAAAGTGGTCAATGTTCTTGTCTGATATGTTTGCTGAGTTCAGTCGAGTTTCTACAAGTGCTCAGTAGCAGAGCTAGAGATATTAATAATTATAATCCAAAAGTTAGGTTACTTAAACATTTACTGCAACTCTGAGTTTCATGCTTCTTGCGAAGCAATCATCAGGCAACTGCCAGAAAAAACGGTTACAAACACAGATATTTGGAATATAGAACAATGTATACATTACATACTAGGCGTGTCGCGTCACGCGGCATCGTTATTGCTAATTAAAGAATGATATTTTTTAACAGAAATTTTCTAACATGTCTACAACACGATGTCAGCTCAATTTCCATAAATATATAAATTTGAGTTTATTAAGGCCACCAAAGAGGGAGCTCCGCGAAACGTGTTTAATCCGTCGCTATGTTAGGTCCCAGTCCATCATTGCATGGGTACCATTGTACTACCTGTTGGTATTGGTACCTCATTTTAAAATGTAATTTCTTCTCCAGGGAAAGCAAACCACACGATTTAAGAATTCAAGGCTGAGCTGTTCGAAGCAATCATAAAAACTTTGAATAGGTGCTGGTGACCGCTGACCTTGGATTAGGCTCGCGATTTTTTTACGACGCAAATTGCGAAAAAATATCCCAGTGTAACACAGATTTCGCAATATGTGTTGCCGCAACTTCGTGCAGAGGTCTGAGAATTCGGTTATAATTTTCAAAACGCTAGACAACGTTTCGTGCAACTTGTCTCGCTACTGCGCACACAAATTGCGTCAATCGCAGTTTGAACACCTCGACCCAGTGGCCTATTCAGTTTACGTCGTGAAAAGCTCGCTGGCAGCGAGCACGAGTCCATAAATTAGCTTTCCGGTCCTGAAATGTTTGGTGAGTTTTGAGAACCGCAAGCTTGCTTGCAGGTACGAGTCAGGGTAAACTCTCAAGGCCGACGCAATGAAACATTCTTTTGTGGGTTCCCATTTTTTCGCTTAAAAATTAAGCACACTTTTACCGCGCATCACGGTTTCGGCAAAAGCCAAGAAAAAAATGCGATTAAAATATTTTCTCTAACCACCGACAACATCAAATGACAACTTGGAAATCAATCTTACTTCAAAAGATATTTTCCTGCGTATTTCAAAGTACACTGGTCTTCTTCCAGTTCGCAGGTGGCTGACTCCTGATTGGCAATGGTGAACTTAAGCTCGGCAAAATCAGCGCAAGCCTGTCGGAAGATGAACATGTTGACATCTGATTACATCAAGTGATCCAAAATACAGGGGACCCCGATATAACGACGCCCGTTATAACAAACTCCCCGTTAAAACAAACCACATTCTTCAGTATGAATATGTAAGTGATCAGCGCAGTTATGAAAACTACTTACAGTGCGTTCACTGAAACCATGTCGGACCCAGACAATGAAAACCAGTCAGCGGGAAGAAGTGAAACAATAGATTGCAACATTTTCCATTCCGGCAAATCTTATGTCCGGTACAAAACAATGAAATCGCAACTTGTTTGTTGACCGGTCATGCTTACGCCACAACTGGGTGGGTTAAACGCCACGTTAAATAGTTATATGCTGCATTCAGTTACTATAGGGTCGTTCGTTGATTTAGAAAATAAATGAAAACAGAATCTAGTGTATAAGTGTCAATGGTTAATATAACTGCCTGGTGCAGGGTTTGAATATTGTCGCGTCTTAAAAAAAAACCCTTTCAAAAATTCTCTGGGCAGTTTTTAAAGAACCATTTTCGAAGAACCATTTGAAGGGCTTTTTTAATACGCGTCAACTCCTGGAAGCACTCGGTGTCTGTAAAACGAGGACCGGATACCTGGGGATGGCGGATGGCGGATGGCGGATGGCGGATGGAAAAATGCGGATGGAAAAAAATAAAATAAATAAATAAATAATAATTTAAAGAAGAGCAATTCCTACTACTGTAGGAAGACTACTGTGGACGCGGTTTATTTTTTCCTAGATACTTTGAGAAATGCCCACCCCCGGGCAGACATTACACGACAAATGCCTCATCGTGGGAACTCGCAACCAGAAAAATCCCTGAGAAACGTCCGAAGGGGGTGGGTACAATTGGAAATATTCAACTGTCGCCTTGCATTTGTCTTCCCCCACCCCCCACCCCCTCCACACACACAGGGCAAACAATCTCGAGTCTCAAGCAGTCGCAACAACTTAAACAATTCCTCAGCCGAAAATACAAGAGTATAGTGTGCCAAGCCCCAACTCCACCCCCCTCCCTCCACCCCCTCCTCCGCTAAAAAAGAAATTAATCTGCGCGCAACAACATTTTATTACAAAACTCGGGAGTATAACAAAGAGCACACAACGGTCTTTTCCGATTTTGGCAGATGCCCATTAACTCTGCTTATCTCGCGCTGGTAAACATTTTCGCCTTTCACGGTACCCTTGGCAATAAAACGTGTTTGTCGAGCGACAAGGAGATTCACCATTAAAATGCGAACGGCGAAATCCTGAAAAATTTCTATCCTGTCCTAAAAAGATGTAAAAAATATAAAGGACGCGTTTTACGGCGTCTGCTACAGGAAAAGAACCCAGTAAATTTTCTTCAGCGCAAATATGTTATCTCTACAATTATCAGGACATCGAGAAATCAATCTGGTTTTGACAGTTTTTATTTGTTGTTGAAGGCGAAGCGACGGTGATTACAACATTTCGTATAAAACAACAAGTCATTGTTCCCGTTTCTGTGGTTAAAGACACAATATCATTACGCAGAATCATAAAAAGCTGCTTAAATTCATTGGGGTGATGGCTTTAAATTTCTTTTTTAGATCTTAGCCGCTTTCTTACGATCAACAGCTAAAAAATATAACTTAAATTCCCGCGTTGTGTTCTGGTCTTAGATCATCAATAAGCCCAGAGACAAGACGACATTAATGGCCCTTTTTAGTGCATGGATGACTTAGTCAGGCCATGATGATGATGACTCACTCACTCACTCACTCACTCACTCGATTCTGATTAATTTATTCATTAAAGTTGGATGAAACAGTTCTTCTGCCCCTCCCCTGGTAAGTATTTTTCCCCGCAGTCCTCTTTGCTGAAGGTTTGCAAGTTTCAGGGGGTGGGAGAAATACGTAGATTCTTACTAAGACTGTTTATGTATCATTAAGTTAATATGAATAGCTTGTTGTCCCTATGAAATACTGCTTGGGATAGCCGCTCGGGATAGCCCGTTCGTCCCGCGTTTTACTGTCTTTTAATAGCGTCCTTTGAGTCATATAATAAATCCTTTATTGACCAAGCTTGTTCGGTCAAGATGGCGGATATTGGCCTCGTTCTTTTTTTACGTGTTTATGAACCTCGACTTCGTCTCGGTCCATAAACACGCAAAAAAAGAACTTGGCATTTATCCCGCCATCTTGACCTCACGCTTGGCCAATAACCCATATTTATTTCAGCAGTCAATAACTGGGTTCAATGCAATAGCTCGCGTTCACAAACTGACATAATCCTTCTCGACTTCTGTAAAGTCTTTGACTCCGTGCCTCATCGGCGTTGATTATTAAAACTTGATTATTACGGAATATGTGCGGAAAGACTGCAGCATGGATCAAGGCCTTCTTAAGCAATCGCTCCCAAGTGGTGTCTGTAAATGGCACTCACTCCAGCCTTCAACCTGTACCTTCTGGTGTACCCCAAGGCTCAGTACTGGAACCTGTTTTATTTTTCACTATATATTAACGATATTACTGATCACACCCAGCCAACAATGCGGCTCTTTCTATTCAAGCGTGTGATCAAACCATTTTAAGGGCCAGACAAGATGCAACCTAAATACCATAACACCTAATATCTATCTTTTTGTCTAAGCACACTTATATATTTAAAATACATGTCTTTTCTTTATTTTTAAATGCTCCCTAGTAGTATTTAAATGCCCGTGGGGAGAATCTCTATTCCTCATAAGCTTTGCTTCTCGGAGATCTCCCCGCCACAGTCACTCCTTCCAAGTTGTATGTTCACTTTAAATTTAATATTAACTTATTATCTTTTCTATTCTATTTTGTAATTTATTCTGTGTGGCAATAAGATAATAATAAAAAAGCCTCTTTGCCGATGAAAGCATTGTATATAGAGAGATTAAGAATATTTGTGATCATGCACTTCTCCAGCAGGACTTTATAATCAGCTTATGTGAATGGGCTGAAACCTGGCAACTACACTTTAATATCACCAAATTTTATCACTTAGGGATCACTAATAAGTTTGTCCCCTTTTACTATAATTATCTCATGAATGATATTCTTATTGCTAAATCAGCCTCCGCCAAATATCTTGGAGTTACTATAACTCATAATCTTAATTGGAATCAACATTACGATGATATTTGTCGTATATGAGAATGAATATGTGAAAAATATTTGAACTGCGGCTTAATGATTAAATATGTGACTGATCATCGCAGTTATAGACACTACTTAAAGGGAACCTCTACTCTTACAACAAATTGATCCTAAACTGTTGGAAATTATTACTAGTTTAAAAAAAATTTAGTTCATAACGTGGGAATAGCATTTCAAGTGCCAAAAAATGGGTATCATTAACGCCTTTTTTCATTTTTAAATTTCCCGGGCGCCGCCATTTTTGTTTTTGTGACGTCAATGCGTTGCAGCTATTGTCAGGGAGTAAATGAAGCAGAAAATCCTTTGTGTTAAACAATTGGGCAACGCAGTCACGTCATGAAATCCAAAATGGCCGCGCCCTTGAAATTTCAAAGTGAAGATAGGCGATGATGATAACGACTTTTTTGTACACTTAAATGTTATATCCACGTTTTAAAACAAAACTTGGAATCTAGCTATTATTTCCAACAATTTAGCGTCAATTTGTTGTAAGAGCAGAGGTTCCCTTTAAGCAGTAGTGAAAATAAAGCCTGAAAAAAAATTCAGGCATGTACGGGATTCGAACCCAAGACCTCTGCGATAGCGGTGCAGCACTCTAACGACTGAGCTAACAAGCCATCTGGGAGCTGGTCGTTTTGTTGGTTCGTAATATACCCGTGAGTAGTGAATATATGAGAATGAATATATGAAAATCATATATTTCAACTGCGGAACGAACCAACAAAACGACAAGCTCCCAAATGGCTTGTTAGGTCAGTCGGTAGAGCGCTAGCTGCACCGGTATCGAAGAGGTCGTGAGTTCGAATCCCGTACAAGCCTGAATTTTTTTCAGGCTTTATTTTCACTACTGCTTAAGTAATGTTCATAACTGCGATGATCAGTCACATATTTAATCATTAATGCACCTCGTGTTTTACACTTAATAAAACACTCCTGCTCATTTATTAAACATTAGGCCCTGTTCGCACTAAGACGAAAATTTGAGTTTGGCGTTTGCAAACACCAACTTTTTGTTTTCGTAATCCTGTTCGCACATGAAGATGCGAAATTTGTTTTTAGTGACAGATGGCTCTAATGCAAGGCAACCGCAAAAACCACACTGAAGGAGCCGTCATCAATTTGATGACCCAATGACGGATGGATGTCAACGAACAAAGGATTTTCTCGTCTGACAAAATTTTTACAGCCTCCAAAGCTAGTCGACGGAATCTTTGAAGTTTCGTTGTGCTTGCAAAAATTTTGGTGGGTGCAAAAAATCGTTCACTCCAGAAATGGCTTCGCGTTGACAGGTTTTTTGGCAAATCAAACAAAATTTCGCGTAGTGAGAACAGGCCCTTGCATAGCTATTTTAAGTGTTGACACAAACAATTTTCTCCTTTATCCATAACTAATATTTATTTATCTTTCGTTTTGTTTTTTATTTTTATTTTTTTTATAACTCCTGGTATAGTGTATACTGTTTTAGGAGTATTCCTATTTAAGTACTAAAGTTTTAACAACGCCAATGAAGCATATGTTTATATAACAAAACTAGGCATGCTACAGGCCACCGAGTGTTTGGAAATAAATTTCCTGCGACCGTAAGCAAGGAAATGACATTTCCTATCCTCAGGTGCTTTAGACGAGGACCAAAAGCAAATAATTCGGACGTCTGAGCAAAGGATTGGAACATTCATCAATGATTACTCATGATTACTGAAATGTCTGAAATAGCTTTCCCAGTCGGAGGCATAATACAATGGACGCTATTGTTATTCAATGATTTGTTAATGAAATAGCCGCGTATTCTGAAATCTAGCCGCCAAAACACCGATCTTATTCATAAAGTCTATATCTTTTGGCTTAAATAAACGATCAGTATAAAAACTATACTTGAAAGTAATGCAATATTGTGACAAAAAACAGTTTCCATGCTGTAACTTTCGAGGTTGGGTGCGGGCGAGAATACATTACAACCAGTCTAGTTTGAAAAATAAGTTAGATAGACTTTGGGATAGAGGTTGCATTACTAGCCAAGAGGATCATAATTAGTGTAGCAAGATGTATCCATGAGCTGGCTCAGAGGAGCCTTTGATTATACTAGAGACGCATTATCCGTGCAGACGAATTATGCGTCTGTCATTTTATCCGACTAGTGTAAAGACGGGACGAACTACATGAGACACATAATCCGTCTGGGACGAACTTGGCCAAACATTCGTAGTGCGTCTGTTTAGTTCGACTAGTATAAAGACTCAAGACGCATTATGCGTCTAGAGGAACTATCCGCCTTAGTCCGTCTTGGAGAAGCACTAAATAAAGTAGTTCGTCTGGACGCATAATGCGTCTTGGGCCCGTCTTTACACTAGTCTAACTAAACGCGAGAGGCACTATACAGATGTTTGCCCAAGTTTGCGTCTCTAGTATAAAATCGCCCAATATCTTTTAAATCACAAATGCTTGTTTTTTGTTGCGAAGGGGTGTCTCTCGTTATTCGTTGTTAGTTTTTACGCTTTAACCGCCATTTAAGTTGTATTTCTTTTTTATTATGAAAGGTGTTCGTCATCGTGGTTTCAAATGATAGCTGAGTTAATCTTTTGTCTCACGATTGAGTCACAAAGATGTGGATCGCGACGTTTCGACCGCTATACTGCTGGTCTTCATCAGGCGATGGTGTCGACTGGTTGCGTGTGAGAATAAGAAGTACCGTGGCTGGTGGTGATTGGTGCCTTTCGATCCTCGCTTAGGCTGTTGTTGATTGGAGGATTTCGATCCTTGTCGTTCAGACTAGAAATTGTTCCCTCAGCTGTCCGCTTTGGTACTGATCGGCTGCTGTGTTGTCTGATCGTGGGCATCCACGCTTCAGGAATTTCAATTCCACTGTCCCTGTTAATGTTGTTAGGGTGAAGTCTTATGTGAATAGCCTCTTTAACCCTACGAGTGTACCAATGTGGGTCTCGGTCAATAAATTTAACTTCGTCCCAGAGCGGATAATGTCCAGTGGCGTTGCTATGTTCTGAAACGGCGGAGAATTGGGTTCGAGCAAGCCGTATGTCTCTATCGTGTTCCTTAATCCGTTCATGCATAGATCTTCGTGTCTCTCCAATATAAACCTTACCACATTCGCAGAGAATCTTGTAGACCACTCCGTCTTGTTTTACTGGATCGACAATGTCCTTAGGTCGCACTAGGTGTGATCTAAGAGTTGTGTCAGATCTGAAAACAGTCCGTATGCCTTGTTGTTGTAGGCAACGGCGAAGAGCCTCCGATGTGCCTTTGACGTATGGCAGAACCACAGTAGATTTAATTCCGGGTTCAGGTTCTTTAGTGGTTGTTCGTTGTTCTTGGTTTTCGTAAGATCTTCTAGAAACGAAAACGGATAACCGTTGGAAACAAGGACCGATGAGAGGTGTTTCTTTTCATGAGAGATAACTGATGGTTATCTCTCATGAAAAGAAACACCACTCATCGGTCCTTGTTTCCAACGGTTATCCGTTTTAAGGAACACGATAGAGACATACGGCTTGCTCGAACCCAATCCTCCGCCGTTTCAGAACATAGCAACGCCACCGGACATTATCCGCTCTGGGACGAAGTTAAATTTATTGACCGAGACCCACATTGGTACACCCGTAGGGTTAAAGAGGCTATTCACATAAGACTTCACCCTAACAACATTAGCAGGGACAGTGGAATTGAAATTCCTGAAGCGTGGATGCCCACGATCAGACAACACAACAGCCGATCAGTACCAAAGCGGACAGCTGAGGGAACAATTTCTAGTCTGAACGACAAGGATCGAAATCCTCCAATCAACAACAGCCTAAGCGAGGATCGAAAGGCACCAATCACCACCAGCCACAGTGCTTCTTATTCTCACACGCAACCAGTCGACACCATCGCCTGATGAAGACCAGCAGTATAGCGGTCGAAACGTCGCGATCCACATCTTTGTGACTCAATCGTGAGACAAAAGATTAACTCAGCTATAATTATTTCTTTTTTATTAGTTCATTATTTTGTTTAGTTTTTTTTTTTTTTTTTTTTTTCAATCCGCACAGTTTTCTATTCGCATGTTTTCACCCGCCATCCGCAGGTATCCGGTCCGCGTTTTGCAGGCACCCGGAAGCACTTTGCCGAGATAAATTTACGAGAAACACTCGTTTGCACAGCTTTTGTTTCCATTTATTTTCTAAATAATCAGCCAACAACCCCGTGGTAACTGAATGTACTTTAAGAGTCTCCTGGAGCATCTCGTATGCGAAAATATTAAAAAACAAACGGTTTGAACTTGAGAGGCAGGCATCACCGGTCAATGAACAAGTTGCGGACATTTGGTTCGCCGGATTTGACTATGTTGGAATCTGTTGTTTGGGTTCTGCCTTCTGATTGGTTTTTATTGTCTGGGTGGCACTTTAAGCAGTAGTGAAAATAAAGCCTGGAAATTTCAGGCTTGTACTACGGGAGTAGAACCCACGGCCTCTGCGATACTACAAAACATAACCAGACACTTCATTTGCATGATATATTGTTTGACAACTTGCCAAAAGCCAGTGACGTCAGTCGGATTTCAGGCAAAAGTAAAAACTGCCTCTTATCTGCCCTGGGCTTAGTAGACCGGATTAAAGGCTGTGTGAGTTACATTCGCTACGCGCTATAGAACAGCATGTAACTGTAAAACCCATAGAGGGAGTGAAATTTCTAGAGATCCATATGAACAAGGTGTACTCTTAAGAACTTACCGCTACATTTCTACATCCGAACGGTACACTGGAGTTCTCTGAATACGGCCGACATGGATTCCAGCTGAATTTCTGAAAGAGTAAGTCACGGGAGCCAATGTCTTTAAATCTGAAATGGTAAAATCATAGTTTAACGTACAGGATTTCAAAATCCCAAAAGATCGCCGATCTAGCATTTATAAATTCGTCAAGTTTCTCCCAGCTTGATTGCAACCTTGCACTCGAAAAATAAGAAATTTGATTCGCTTGTATGTCGAGATTTAAGATACTACAGGCCGAGACACAGAGGTTAGCAGTTTAGTTCGAGGCGAACGGCAACTTCCAACTTTTGTGGGCTCGCCAGACCGGAGTCCTGCAGACAGAAAAGTGTTTAAAACAAGACCCGGACTAACCTCTTCTCGGAAATATCTATTTTTTTGGCGGGGGTAGGGGTTGGCCCTCGTGCGAAGCAAGGGGAGCGCTCCGGCTCTCTCTTCTCGCTCGCGTGCGCCAGTTTTCCCCTCCCCTTACCCCTCCTCTTTCGCTTTGTAGCGTCACGCAGGCTAGCCAAGCAGCAGACTGAAGTGTTATCTTAGCCTGCGTTCAGACGTCTCCTATTTCCTTTGTTGCACGCGGAAACAGCGTCGTTAATCCGGTTTTCCAGTATCACGCTGTTGCCCCAGGGTTCTTGGGAAAGAACCGTGATTGGCTGCCTGACTGTGGTCATTGTTCGAGCGAATTCTGATTGGTTTTCATGTAAAACTGGCTCATAATGTATGCACGCATCATGCCACCAAAATTTAGCGGGATTTTCCATTTTTAAAAATGGATCAAAACAAACAATGTTTATTGACGGTTTTTCAGCCATGGAACATATCGAAAAGTTGAGCGACTGATATCTTGTTGAAGGCCGCGGGGCATTTAATGTGTACGAAGAAATTCTTTCTCTTCAGTTCGCTGTGCATCCCAGTCTCAGAAAACTATAAAAGCGACATGGACTTAAAACAACTTGCGAAAAATCGAAGAGGGGATTTTTGGAAGATTACCGTCGTAAATCTTTCAAAGGAGCAGCATCGGCTTCTCCTGAGAAACGAATTCTCTTAGAAGGGCCGGTTTCTTCTTCATCAAACGATCATGGCTCCTCGCTAACGCTTTCAGTCAACACCCGTCAAGGTCTTCTCCACGGCGAATTCTACATGCATAATTCTCAATTTTTCTCCTGTTTGACCTGCGATCAATGAGCGAGTAGCTGAAGAGTTCAGTGGCCGAGCAAGGCTAAAGTGAATGCGCTGACTATAGAGCTGAAATTGGAAGGCTTGGGGTAGCCTGCGTGGCAGGCGCTAGAAAGGGGAAGGAGATGGGGAAAGCGCATGCGCGAACGAAGAGAGGGGAGAGCGCGCGGAGCGCGACGGGAAGGAGGGAAAAGGAAGCATCTAAAGCAGTGCTATTGTTATTTCCATTCCACCCCCTGATTAATATGCAAATTAAAGAAATCTGCAAATCAGTCTCACTAAATTGCAAAGCAAATAAAACGTGCACCAAACCGAGTCCTTATCGGTAAGGAAATACAACCACAGGGAGCAGAGGAGACCTATTTGACCGCAGAGGAGTCCTATTTGACCGTATTTCCAGTTACAATTGCAGCGTGTGACCATCTTGTTGATTTGAATCACCGTACTTGATCATCAAACCTCATACATGCGATCGTGTTATGCTACTGTAACGCTGATGTTCAAAGCTTTTTATTGGAAGATGAGACTTTTCTCGAGAACTGCCACCAAGTCTTTCCTTTCTTAGAACGCTTGAGCGCCTTTTCTGCTGTTCTTTTGGGCTGATGTCGAGGCTCTTACTCAGTATGGGGAAGGGAGAGGGAGGGAACAAGGGAGAGAGAATTGGGGATTGGCCCCAATCCCCTCTCCCTTTTTCCCTCCCTCTCCCTCCCCATCCACCTCTCCCTCCATTTGATTTGATTTGATTTAGCGTTGATTTGATTTAGTCTCCCCAATTAGTAGAGCATCTGTGTTCAGCTAGAAAGATTTAAGACTTTAATAAAGTTATTATTATTATTATTATTATTATTATTATTATTATTATTATTATTGCTACGCATGCCACGTTCTTCTAATTTGAGAACAACCGATCAAGTTACTTAGGATGTTGTGGTATCAGTGTTGGACCAATCAGAACACCGGATTAAGCCCGTGATTGACATATAATTAATTCTGACCAATGGCGATTTTTTTCGTCCCAAAACGGAACGAAAACTACGAAACAAACAATGGCATTGCTGCGGGCGCTTCCCTTCCCCTTCCTTCGCGCTCCCCTCGCCTAGCACGCGCGCCCTCGCCACCTCCCCTTCCCCTTTCTAGCGCCTGCCACGCAGGCTAGGTTTGGGGAAAATGTTGTGCCGGGGTACGTGTGGCCAGATAGCCACAGCTGTGGATAATGTTTCATTATTTATGCGAAATTTAAAACCGAACAGCGGGATACTGGAACACGATTCAGCGACGCTGTTTCGCAGACGCCCATTTTCCAGTGTTGACTCCGAGCATCGAGAAAACTTGGCGAGCGTCTTTCCGACAATTTCTTCTTCAATTTTTCAACTCTCCCGCTTAAAGAACTGCTGATAGAGAAAACTCGGGTTTCGAAAACCACTGGGCATGACGACGAAAATCTTAACGTGAATTGAAGTGAAATTTTGAGGAGGTTAAAGAAGGGATTAAAATGTTAAAAAAATGTTTTGAAACACTACCAGACAGTTGACACTCCACAAGGGCACAGCAGGCTGCTGGGCAACTGTTTTGGTGTCCGTCTACTAATTCTCAACTTCAAATTGCAATTTCAAACCTTCATTAAATCTTTAAAATCTCCTTTGAGAAAAAGTATCTCTTCCCAAATCACCGAAAAATTCATAAAATAACCCATAATATGGCTAAAGCGTGGCCCGCGGAAAAAAATGAGAGGAAAATTTCCATATCCCCTTCCGCCTGGATTTCCAGGGTCTTTGACCCCCCCTCCTGCGAGAATTTCCAGAATCCCATCCGTCGGGGGGGGTGTGTGGATTTTTTCTGGAACAACCCAATGAAAGCAAAAATTTTAACAAGGAAACTATGAAGAGTCTCAGCATATACAAGGATTCCTATAACGGCTGTCTGAATCTTTCTCATATGGCGACTCAAGACACTATTCTTAATTACTAGTTGTACTTGTCAGTAGAAGTGCCAACGAATACAACGGGAGAAAAGAGTTGTTGGGATAATTGTGAATGTTTGGCTGAAAGTATTCTTTACGATCTCGGTGCTATCAATGTACATGGCGTGGATTACTTGGCAACCTTTAGTGTTCCAGAAACAAAAAAAGCTACGTTCAAACAACGCCACTTGGTTTGACTTCCGGTATTGCACCATCACTAGTACTTAGTCCACCACTCGGTCAATACTTGTTTAGCATCAACAACCGGGTCAAGAAACGCTCTGATAAATTCGTTTCCTGTAAGAGGTACGTTGGAGGAATTCAATTCTGACTAAACATTTCTTTTAGAAAGGCTTTCGCGATTTCTTACTCTTACCCCTAAATAAATATTTTTGTGCAAGAGCCTTTCAATTTGCGTGAATTAGTCAACCGTGAACTAACACGAAACATCGCTTCGTATTCTATGGCCCCTTCTTTCTTTCGATCTACATTACATTACATTACATTACATTACTCTACGTTTCTGAGATTTTTTTCGCATATACATATCTTCTCGCGGCTCTATAATCTGCCGCCTCGTCAGGCTTTCTGGAGTGTACAGTTAATCTTGGAAAGCCAACTTTTAAACACAATTTAACCAGTTCCGCCCAGATGACTGGAAAACACTACACTCTTTGTCACTTCGATTGCTCGAGTCCTTAGTAATAGTACACCACAAATGGTGCACGTGCTGAACAAATAAGAAGCGCGCTGATTGGCCAACACTATCACAAGATGTGCACGTGCTGAACAGATTCTGCTGAACAGATTGGCTAAAAACATCACCAATTGTGTCGTCACGATCTACATTACATTACATTACATTACATTACATTACATTACATTACATTACATTACATTACATTACATTACTCTACACTTTGGAGCGTTTATGAGATTTTTTTCACATATACATATCTTCTCGCGGCTCTATAATCTGCCGCCTCGTCAGGCCTTCTGGTCTTTCAGAAGGCCTGACTCGTTGGCAATCACGATCAGATAAAATACTAAATTGCGGCTGCCTTTCGCATCACTTCCAGTTGCTCGCCTTTCGATACTTCAAAAGTGATTAACCTAATAGTGCAGTGATCAAAAGCTTTTTTTTAGTATCAGACAAATAAACTTTGAGTTCAAACGGATGAGCTTTTCCCAAACCGATGACTTCAATTAACCGAAAATGCAAACGCATTCGCCCAGCAGACTTTAATTTGGTTTGACTCCATAAAATTGTCAGCGCGACAGTTCAAACAACAAGGCAGCGCTTCTTCTAGCGTTGGATTGAACACTACTAAACAGCTGTAGGTTACTTTATAATATTTGAAGACTTCCGGTTTTACACTGTATGGAGGCTGGCTCAAAAATTACGAGTCCATACACAAATAGCGCACAACGTAACTTTTTTTCTCCATGAATCTTCGCACCTTAAGAACTTACAAAGTCCTACCGCTTTTTTTTGACAACTGCAATTAATCGTTATTGTTCTTTCCCGCGGCATTGGCTCGTCTTTTCTACCGCGGCATTCCCGTGGCAAAATTGTACCTCGGCTTTCCCGCGGGAAAAAAAATTGCATACCGCGGTGGACGCACGGCCACAACCTGCGGCAAAGACGAGGTATGGCCTCGTCCCGATGGGTCAATACTTTCAGGCGGTACTGTATCTCGTGAATGAACAGCCTTTTGTTACTGGTAAAACTCTTCTCACAACAAGAAGTCTAGTAAACATTGTTTTAAAAGAAACTAGACCATTATTGCTCAATTTTACCTGCCTGTAGTCTTTATTGATGATAAAAATCAGCCAGTGAGTGCAAGAAATTTGACAGTTTCTTTTAAAAATAGGCACCAAGGAGGCACATGTGACTACTGCTTAGAAGGTGAAAAAACAACAAGTAGAATTCTGTGTTTCCAGAAAATACCCATACCCTCACCATGGAGGGATTTGGACATTTTGGCAGGGAGGGGTGGCCAAAGCCCCAGCAAAATGATGAAGGGGAGGGAGAATAGAAGATTAGTGTTTATTTTTCAGGTGGTTGGCTTGAATGTTCTCAAAAACACAAATAACTATTGGCTTAATGATTTTAAACACAACGCTGAAAAACAAACGAAAGAAAAGTAATTACATTTTTCTTTAAAGCGCTTTGGATTAGAAGTGCATGAATACCCAGGCCTTCTGACAGGGTGCGCAGGTGCGGAACCGCACAATTCAGTCAAACCCGCACAATACCGCACAATCCGAGAAAATTCGCAAAATCCCGCACAATACGGAAATGTTTACTTGAAATTTTAATTAAAACGGCTTTTTCTATTGAGTATCAAGATTTCTAGAATATTTTTGGACTATTTCAGACTATTTACCTTCAAAAACAACTCGTCGATTGCGTTACCCAAACAACAAGGCGTTCTTACCGTAGTCTGCGCTGTCCTGGGCACTAGTCTACTTCTAACTCAATTTTTCGTTGGCGGTTTGTTCTGAGCTGTTGTATTCAAATAACGAATCACAGGTGTTGTTAAATAAGGCGGCTGGCCATGTGGCTTTCTCATGCAAAGTGAAAATAAATCTTTCTTTCTTGGCACTTACAGGACGGACGGTTTATCAGATATTATAATTTTCGTAAATCGTAGTGAAATAAGAAAACACTGCTTCCATTGACAGTAGCTTTTACTGGCGAACTCAAGTTGATTCAGGTTTTTCTAGTCAAGAGTACGTAGCTGACGAAATATATATTTAAGTAGCTGGCAATCGCCGGCAGTCGCGTCGCCGGCAAAATTTCATATGGAAAAGTTCTTGACAAAAAAGGACAACCATATGGCCGTGAACGTAACGCCAGCTGACAGGGTCAGAAATTATCCAAAGGGAACGCTCCATGCAGACGACGGCTTTCTTTTCTGCTCGACATGTAACATCGTTATCGATCACACCAGGAAACACAAAATTGACAAACATCGTACTCGAAATTTACGACAAAAAGAGTAGTGAACGCATAAGACATCTACGTATTTTTTTCTGCTTCCACAAAAAAATGATATACGAAAGTGCGCAATCCCGCACAATTACCCGCACAATTAACTTTTTGTCCCGCACAATTCGCCTCCAAAAAAGCGCACAATTTTCATTTTTTCCCGCACCCTGTCAGAAGGCCTGAATACCCGAGAAGTGAAGACCCAGCTTCTCATGTTTGGTGACTTTCATTTCGACTAACGTGTTGAGACTATTGAGGATCAAGAAACGAGAACCAAGGACCGAAAAACGACAAACACCAAGTTAAATTACCTGTAATACAGACTCAACAAGGTTTTAGGAAATCATATCTTTGAACCAGGAATCTCAGGAATTCAGAGCAAAAATGCTTTTCACGGCTGTTTTCTTCATCATGCTGCCAAAAGCACACACGAACATTGATTTAGAAACACTAGAAATGCTAAATATTTGGAAAGCTTTTGATTTATAGCCCAATTGGAGTAATGTTGATTTATTTACTACAGTATCCAAACCTTAATGGACAAAAATCTTTCGTTGCTTACTGAAAAAGTGGAAGGAGCCACGAAGCCTTTCCAGAGTATTTTTAGAACAAAACTAATATTGAATTACATTCCAACCTGGACCACATGATTGTAATACAGTATTCTACACTGAAACTTTTACCGAATGTACTCCTGCTATTTTTTTCGCTTGGGGCTTAGCCCGAGCTTAGAAATGCAGTTGGCACACAAAACGACTTTGCTCATAATAGGCATGCTCAGTGTTACGTCATCAACAGGACGACGCCCAAACTTTCTTCAGTCGCCATTTTGAAGCCCTGAGAGTGCGCCACAGTGAAAAGAGGTTTTAAGTGTGGTAAATGTTCTTTACTTGCTTGACATCTTTTACTTTTTATAGCATTTTTTCTACTTGTTACAATCTAGCTCTGTTGCTTACCCATATTTACCCGTGTATAATTCGCACTTTTTCCCAAGATTTTGTTAAGGAAACTCTACGTGTTGTACACAGAACCTTTTGTTTGTTGATCGCTTCCCTCATTTACATACACGTGTGGTTAACAAAGGATAGATAAGACAATAAACAAGACTTCAAAAGGCTGTCGTCCATGCCATTGCAATAATAAACAAGCGAATAACCTATCACAGTTGCTTTTAAATTACCGCTGATAAACTGGCTGGAAAAACCGCAATAAAACTCTCGGAGATATTCTGTGAACAGATGCCAAAAAATTGCATACAGATGAAACAAAATATCCTCCTATTTGAATATGGTAACGAAACACACATTTTGTGTGCCGAAGTTAGTTCGAAATTATTTTGCTTGAAGTACAGCAGCTCAGAACAAAGACAAAATAAATGAGGTATATTTTGCAGAGGCTTTACAAGATTTAAAATCTTTTGACAACGGAAAATTGTCAGAGACGCATTTCACAAGAGATCTTACCGCGTTACACTTGATTGAACAGATCACACCACGATCATTTGTTAGCATTCAGATACGTGAAAACATAAAGTGTCAGCGAATGAAAGCGAAAATTTTTACACAGCAACAACGAAGAGTCTTTGAGCATATGAGAATTCCTGTAACGGGTGTCTAAATCTTTCTCTCGTGCCGTCTCAATGTTCGGGAATACACTATTGTTATCAGATTCTTATCAGATAAAACAGTTTTTGGTTGCCTTTTGTAATTAACAAATTACTGATCCCAGTACACGAAACACAAGCTTAACAAAAGTCAGAACAACCTAACAGTGACCAAAAGCTTTTGAATATCAGAGAAATTTTAACTGGAACAGGTGAGAGTTTTTTTTTTTTTTTTAATCAATGACTTAACCCGAGCTGACAGAAATTAAAATTTGTATTTGTTTTTCGCGAGTAGATAACTCCAGCTGTTCGATCAGGTGAGAATTTTCTCTGACCAAATGGTGGTTATTTTAACAGATAGGTATACTGCTATTTATTTTATTTTTGGAAAATTTGTCTAGAAAAACAGGGTGCGCATTATATACGGGTGCGTATTATACACGGGTAAATACGGTATTTACAAGCAAATACTGTCCAGAGATATGAAAGCTTTTACACGTGTAAATAAACCAGAGTTAAAATTAACATCTCAAAACAAACCATCATTTGAGCCACTGAAACTAAGAAACAAACGTGTATCAAAAAAGAGTACAACATCAAATCCTTCTAAATCTAGAAATTTACGTACATTGAAATTAACTAAACCCAGAGCAAAGAATATAGCATCAGAACCAAGTCAATCTCTAGGGAAACCTCCACTGGAGCTGACTACAGGATGTGACAGCAAAACAATGCCGCAAAGCACTCAAACTAAAGCTGATAAACGGTATACTTTTGTCTCTGATTTGTGCTATTCCGGCTTTGAACAAACCTTTGAGGAAGGAAGGTACATCACCTTGTAAAACAGCCTATTCTGTTGTAGCAGAATCTGTTTCTCTCAAAACGTGCACGTCACGATTTGACAAGTTTATTTACTACGAAAACACAAGTAACAGGATTCCTGTATCTCGACATAGTTAGTAGAGGAGACTGGTTATGAAACTCGGCAAACATCAAAGGGTTAAACAATAGCGCGGTCGGCGATGTTGAACAGACCCGTCACGTGACTCTGACCGTGCACAAGTTCATTCAAGATGGCGGATGGTGTAGACGATCTGTTTGTATGGGGAGAAGATTTTGAAGCGATCTTGGGTATTTTGGAGGACGATGAGGAAGTACAGGAACAATTTTCCGTCGCAGTTAGAAATGTAAGTTGAAAAAGTTGCAATTTCGAGTTGTAATTTCGCACTTCTCAGCTTAAATTTGCCACAGATGGGCTTCTCGACGACTGTAAACAAACGAAATTAAACAAACGCTCGCGTAAAAACTATGCTTATATATTGCCGTTTCTTCAAAGGCAATCTTCTTTAGGGCTCCTACGAAACAAGGAAGACTTATAAAAAGCTTCTAAGGAGCTCAAAGCTCCGGAATGTAGAGATTTGTCGAAATTATTCTAAGTGTAAACCTTGTAATTGATAGAGCTTCCAGGCTTCACGATACTCTCTTGATCGAAAAAGTGGCCACCGAATTTTTATTTTTAAACTCCTGAGTAGTTTATTTATTTTACAATGATAATGTTTGTGATATCTTTGTAGGCTCAGCGTCAAGAAATTGTTTGCAATGACTGCGGAAATCAGTACAAAACCAAAGGAGGTTATGAGAGACACAGGGCTGCAAAACACAACAATCAACAGGAAGGATTGGAGCAGGTGCAACAGTTAAGCCCGAGTGTTCTTGCAGAAATAGTTGATCGTGCTGTCCGCAATGTTAAGGAAAGGAAAGTTTTTCCAGAAAATTTAAGGAATGAGCTCAGCAATTACTCATACCAACAGCTACAAGAAGACAGCAATGAATTCTCTGCTGTCAAAGCAATCTATGAAGGATATACAAGAAATGGAGATGCAGAAATGTTTTATGGCAAATATTATGCAACGGTTGCTGCAAAGTCAACCCAATTCTTCAGTGGAATTTCTAGGAATGCAGCAACACTACTGGCAACCAAAGTTGCTGACTGTTTGCTGGCATACTCTAAGCAACAAAAACACTCTACCGAAAGCACTCATCATATAAAAACTGTGTTGTCAGATAAGGAGAAAGCTGGGATGCAATATCTTGGAGGTTATGTTCTGCACAACTTACACAAAAAACATGGCCGAACTAACTCAGTGGAGAGCCAACAAGCTATGGCAATACTGAAAGCTGGGAAACTGGAGAGCATAACTGACTCTAGCCAGAAACTTGTGTCAGCTTTGAGCCGTGGGGGACTTTGGTCAATCACTCAGCCTGCGCAGCAACTATTTTTAAAAGCAGAATGTCATTTTAGGCAATTCACATCAAAGCCTGATTTGCAAAGATTAGATATTTCCGGCATTACTAACAAAGCAACCAGTGATAGTGACATCCTTGCTTTTTACAATTTGATGGTATCAGATGCAGAACTTGAACCGGACAGTCATGTTTGTAAGGATGTCTTGCGTGGTATTGTTAGTCTGTATGTACATGTACGTTCATTCTCTTTTGCCAAGGATATCATTCAGCATTACAAGATCAAGGCGACCCAAACCAAAGCAAGGTCTTTACGCAAGGAAATTAGTAGAAGTTGTCAAGGTGATGACCAACAAAGGCAGGAATAAGACTGTTAATTCACATTTTTGATTTATTAATTAGTAGCTTATGATCAGTACCACCATTTGCAGTGAGGACAATAAATGTCATGTTAACTCTGGATTTGTTTAAACTTTGATTCAGGTTTGGTAAAACCATAGTCAGTAGAGGACTACTAACTATGGTAAAACAATTCAATTCATTCAAGTTACCAGTGAGTTAGATTATATTTCTTGTTTTATATGCTCCTAATAAAATCAAACTTTTATACCCTTTTGAAACAACTATTTCTACTTCCCTGAAACCCTGGAAAATAGTGTTTTAATTAATGTGTTAGTTAATTTCCTAGTTACACTTAAGAATTGCCACTTGCACTCACATGCACAGTCATAATGAAACAACTGCAAGCTGTTCTTGACAAGTATTTTCACTTTAAATGATCAATATAAAAGTTCTCCTTAATGGTCTCCTTGTATTTCCTAGTTGCACTTAAGAATTACCACTTGCTCTCACATGCACAATCATAATGAAACAACTGCAAGCTATTCTTGACAAGTATTTTCACTTTAAATGATCAATTAAAAATTCTTAATGGTCTCTTTGTATTTCTTTATTACATTAAAGAATGACCACATAATTCAACTTTCAAGAAACCTTCCTTATTTAAAAAGCACTAAAAAATTTTCGTCAAATGACAGGAAATAATTGTATCTGTAATACAAAATGTACACTGGATGCTACGTGATTAATCTCCTCAGTGATGAAATACTGAAATGACTTAATTGACTACAGTTTCAGTTTTTTTCTACATGGTAACTTAACATCAGTAACTTGTTCCCAGGCTTGTGTCTTGTCCTTTCGGCCCCTTGTGTTGCCACTCTGACAGGACACTGTTCTCTGCATTCTTAGTGTGTTACTGTTGTACCCAAATGTTTTTATGTCAGGGTTGTCACTGCGCCTACCCAGTTTCCGCTGGCCCCCGAAGTACTCCTCTACTGGATCCTGGCAGAACCGTTCTGTGAGGACAAATTCAAACCCTTCCCGGAGCAAAAATTTTGTTACCTCAACAGCAGAATGCACAGATATGCAGAAGCCCTCATATGTCTGCCATGAGAGAAACATTCGGTTTCTGGCATTCTGGGTGAAGTTACCAGGTCTGTTGTCAACATTCTCTTTCCAAGTCCTCAGATAGTCTAGGAACTCCATCAACCATGCAAATCTAGGAAATAAAAGAAAGGTCATTAATTACTGTTTCTTGACATGGATAAGGCAATATAAAGTAAAAGATACCTCTACATAATTAGTACTCCATTATAAAAAAGCATCCAAGCAGATTTAATTGTTTACTAATTGAACAGAAGCTTTTTTAAAGCAAAATAAATTTTCTGATAAACACCCCATTGTAAATAGTATTTAATTGTAGTTAGGTAGAAGGCCCTTTAATAGGGATAACCTCTGGGCCCCCCTTTTGAGGGTTTGTAAATTCTGAATAAATTATTATACATGTATAAAAAAAAACATTTACAATGGATGATTTTACACTCAGGGTTAAAATTGTATTATGCTAAATAATTCTTTATAAATTAAAAAAAAATTTAAAAAAAATCAACCACACCTTTCGTCATCAACAGAAGTATAAGGAGCCAAGAATGGTTTGCGCTTTCTCTGATGCTCTGTCGTGCTTCTCACATTGAGACAATCAAAAAAGCCATCGACCATTTTGCAGAGTTTTGCAGTTGCTGCTGTCTCTGGAGGTCCAAACTTCTTCAGAACTGCAGCGACTGATGCACTCAGGACTTGTGCAGCAAGATTAACCCGCATGACAGAATATGGGGTCAGGTTTACATGCTCATACGAGAGCCTAGGCAACAGCTTCCAGCCATTGTCCACATCCTGATAGAAAATCTCTGTGATGTGCTGCCACAACAAATATTGCCCATCATTCCACATATATCGGGTGCATTTTCCAGATCCAGAGTGCATGAGACAGTTCCGTGTTGTTTTGACTAGGTGCGGGGCATCAGAGAAGAAGTAGACAAAGCGATGCGGTGCAAAGATGTTAACTGCACGATAACATACATCAGTGCCCACATCTCCATCAAGGGGTTTGTGAAGGCGGTAAAACCTCCTATTTGGTGAAGCACCATCAGATGTGGCAGCAATGACCCACAGATTGCAACTAGTTTCTAAAATACAAACAGCTTCCCAAAACAAGGGCATTAGTTGCGCAGAAGTAGCACCAGTTGTGGCAAAATGTGCAAGGCAGAACTTGAGGTCAGTGCAAACTCCACGAACCAGAAAAACAAGGGCATGTGTTGCAATTTCATTGACTTTTTCTAAAACAGCATAGTTAAGTTCCAAGTCTCCAAGATCAGTAAAACCGATCAGTTCTCCTGTTACCTTGTCCAAAACAAGGTTTGACATGACTTTCATTTCGTCAAACAAAAGAACCACATATCTTTGAACATCAAAGTATGTGTCAGTTAAGGAGTTCAACTCCTAAACAATTTCCTCTTGGAATCCCCGTTGTGGCCGAATGGCATTTCGATAATCTTTCAGGCGTCGCTGACTTGGGAGTACCAACACTCAGTTACTATTTCTAAGCTCTTCGTAGCATGAAGGTGATGATGACCATCGGATGGTATCGCACCCCAGTACGACTGCTGGAGAACAGTTTCTTCTGTTGCTGCCAGAAAAGGCTCATAAAAGGAGTGACTTTGTTGTCAGCCTCATCAAGGATTTTAGTGAAGTCGTTGCTAAGTTCATGGTCTACTTCAATGTTTGTTTTGACAATTGCCGCTCGCATTTCATTTAGCTCTCGCTCAAGTTCGGCACATTTCAGTCTTTGTTCTTGTAATGTCAGTTTTATTCTTTCTGGGTCAGTTTTTGATACTGGGGCCTTGACATTTGCAGGTTTGGAGAGCCGCCTTTCTTTTGCTTTTATGGTCTTTCTTGAGGAAACCAGGTACTCCAAACACTGTGGGCATGCACCTTCCCCGACTTCTTTTTCGCACATGAGATGGCAGTCCTTTGACCTCCAGAAACCTTTGCTGGGAAACTGCTCACCCTGCTCGCATGCCTGAAGTGGGTCTTCATTTATGGGAATTACATGATGAAACAGCTGGCTTGTTAATTCACTGGCTTCCACTCCACAGCAAAGCTTATAGCACTCCAGCTCTCTTACAATTTCACACACTGAAATGTTTCTGACTGAACGCCGGTGAGTAACATAAAGGGGATGATCTTCAGGAAGAAAACAACCAAAAGCTTTCACAGTGTATGCAAGACTGTCATCGATCATTATTTCTACTTCTGGGAGAAGGAAAGGTTCTACAGTCTTTTTCAGAATAAGTCTGTCTGATATTGTTGTAAATTCCCACCCTTTCAGGGTTTTCAAGCCAGTGATTCGCTGGCACAATTCACCAAATGACTTGTAACATGCCTTGGGTTGTTGATCGTGCTCCTTGACAACCGATCGAGCAGGTCTTGGTGTAGGCTTTGCAGACTCGTGACTTTTCCTTGGCATGTTTAATCTTGGGATGGCGCCGAATCGTGGTTTCTTCTTCGTCATTTTCGCCGTTTGAACTGCATTTGAAAATAAAGTAAAACAAAAATAAAAAAAGATGAAAATTAACATTCAACAAAATTTCACAGAAATCGTAAATAAACAAAACCATATGGCAAGCGAGAGCATGTCTTCAATTTCTACTGTATATCGTAGCCGTACTTACATATTTCGAAATCTTCTACGTCGAAGTGTTTTTCACAGGTAAACACCTTGTCGTTTTCGATCCTTTTTCGAAATTCATGGTCGATCTCACGCGTCTTTGTGATCTCACTCAACCAATCGTCTCGCCATTTCTTGTGTGCCTCGTCCTTCGCCGCGGGCAACTTCCAAATGCCGATCCCTTTCGTTCTTCTACAACTCCCACAGCCAAACACAGCGCAGTTATCTCCAGGCATGACGACTAATGAGGTATATAGCTATAACACTTATCGAATCGAGACTAATCTAAGCTAAATATCCGGCGAAATACAGCGTAAGTCTCCCCACATTCACGTTACTCGTATTGCCATGTTGATTTTCCTTGTGCACGGTCGTGATCACGTGACTAAGGGAAAACCATAACAAAGACATCGGCCTTTGATGTTTACCGGGTTTCATAACCAGTCTCCTCTACTAACTATGATCTCGAAGACAAGCGCATGAACCCAGTAGGATTTGTGTGAAAGAGGTGGGTAATTTTGGGAACAATCCAAGAAAACTAAGGCGAAAAATACATCAGTAAAAATGTTCCAAGATCTTCAAGAATTCATTTGTATGTTAAAGGTGCCTTTGCTTTATTGCCATAGTTTAATCGATGGGAATAACAGAATGCGTATGATAGGGTGCTTTTGGTCAAAGCATGAACTGAGGCTAACGAAGGAGAAATTGAAGTGGAAATTGAAAGAGGAACAATATCCCAAAATGGAACTGTACTTTAATATCGGTGTTTACAAGACTCAAAATCATAGGATAAATCATTGTCATATAATCTTTCGGCCATAAATTTTGCAATCTCATATTTGCATTCACGACCCTTTGATCTTGGTTCTTATGTCAAACGACAAGTCAGGCCCAGACAGGGGTTTTGGGTATACCTGTATCTAGGGCCATTTTAATTCAGGTATATGGTATTTTTATGTTATAATTCGGGTATAAAGTACCTGCTTCTTTCTGAATTTTAGGTATTCGGTATACAGCCATGAATTTAATGCTTCAAGATAATTTTAGGTATTACGTATCACACGTTTTACAACTTTAAGGTATATTGGTATCTTACGGGGAAAAAGCCAGGTATATTGGTATCACACTACCCCCCTTGGCAAGGCCTGGCAAGTGGCAATGACAACATTGCATGTCCTCTCCAAGCTACATCCTGCAATCAGTTTCCCTGAGCTAAAAGCCATTATGGCTCTTGTTCTTTTAAAGTTTTAAGAGAGAATGCACAGGAAAATCGAGCAAAACGGAAAATTCGTGGCCACAGACGAAAACTTAACCTACCCTCATTTTTAGGGATGCCTAAGGGCATCCCCTATATATTTTCACGAAAGCGTGTGTATTTCCCTTGGGGATTACAACATCTAGTGAGGACCAATCAGGAATAAGTATATAAAGTCTCTTGGGAGTTCCAGTTCTTTAGTCTGAGCCTCAAGGAATCGAGAATTTCTCATATTTTCGACGCTGGGTTTTGGCTAGAAAACGAAAAACGTAAGTGTACTATTGCTTTTTGTTCGTTTTTTATAACGTAAGTTTCTCAGCGCCGAAAATGGTATTGAGGAGCTTTAGCAACGAGGACGGCAACGGCGGCGAAAACGCCACAAAACAATGGGTTTAATGAGCACAAACAATGGTTCTGCACGTGAATTTTGTATTTTGATACATTGCTTTGTCGTCAACGTGAAATGACCAAATTTTAGGTTTTCTCGAGAACGTAACCGATGACGGTAAATTTGTCTTTCTTTTTACGTACTTTAACGCCGTTCAAAGTAATTTAGTCCCTGGATATTTCGTCAGTAATTTAGAAGCTAAACAAATTGGAATTATCGCGAAAGAGTTACAAAAACGAGAAGTTGTATTTTGAAACGATAGTTTCGTTGCCGTCGCCGTCGTCTTTGCTAAAGCTCTCTATTACCAGTTAACTACGTGACTACATACACGTTTAAGACGCAGTTTTAAATGAGTGACACCGAGTTGTTGCCGAATACAAGGGTTCGCAAACTTCTTCAAATCGTGCCTTCACGACTCGTGGATTTTCAGATGCTCGGTTTACAGCTCTGCGTCATTCAGTTAAGCATAGAATTAAAACCCATGAGACGGAAATACACGTTGTTTACCGCGTGTACTGACAGAGTATCCCGCGTTGTTTTTAAAGGACGGAAAAGTGATCTACGTTTTGGAAGAAATTTTCGCGGCCTGCCGGTGTTTTTGTTGTTTTTGGCGTTTTTCGGGAGTAAATATTCATGAATATGAGTTTCAGTGGGAAGAACTTTTGGCTGATTTCGGGCAAGTTTGATTTAAATAGGTACTTTCCGCAATTGATAAAATATACTGTAGGGTGTGATTTCGTTTGCATCCTGAGAACGGGGAAAACAAGTAAAACGCTAGAACGTTGTAATAAAATGGCTAATAATGATTTCTTCGGTAAAATATTTATTCGAGTCGTCCTTTGAAGGACAACTGTTGTATGTAGCGTGACTGTGAAACTAGTCACGCATCACGCCTGTCAAAGTGTCCGGATATAAGGGTGTCCGAGAAATAGGGCAACATACTGTTACACCTTACTTTCATCATTAAAAACCAGCCACCTCTCCCAACTGGGTATCAATATCATTTTCTCCAAACTAAATTTAACCTGACGGGCATCCCCGTTTGTTGCTACTTTTCTAGCAACAAATCTACTTGTAAGTCTATAGAGAGGTACTGACGAGTTTACAAACCTCCTGAGGTTTATTTTCCGAAATACGGTCGATGTTTGGAATTATTTGAGATTTTTGATTTCGCCCGTCTGACGCCTGAAATTAGCCGCCTCACAAGGGAAAATACACCGGCCGAAATAACTGCTTCGCGTAACCAAACATGTCAACCTATCGGCAATCTAACACTTAATTTCTATAAAATGGACATCTAGCATCCTATTTACGACAGATTTCCAATTCTGAAGTGTAAAATCAACGCTTGTTAACCGCTAAATGGCCAGTTGACAAGAACTCACGAATGCGAAAAATTATAGGTAAAATTGAAATCGAGCTCCTGGTTATGGGAATTCTCCGAATTGCCCCAAATTTTAGTTTTGAAGTCTCGAGATATAGTGTTTTAAGGTACATTAAAATTTTGGTTGGGTTTTTTAGCGAGCGCTTCAGAATAAGTAGACCAATTTGAAGAAATTTTGCACTAAGTGACCTCAAATTGACCTCAGAGTGTTCGTTTACATTGACTAGTCGCATCGGTTGCATTGAAATGAGCACTCCATATTAACTAATATTCTCATTCCATATTTAATTTGATAATGAATTTGACTTACCACTATATAATGGAGTCGAATAGGTGTAAGGATTGTCTTGAAGTGGCAGAATGAAGCCGAGTTGTTGTCCAAACTAGATGTGATGTAAAAGTTTCAGAAATTCCTTTGTCAAATTTGCCTATAATTATATGTGAATGTAAGAAACGCTGCGGCTCATCAACCAAATGCCTTGGTAAGTTGTTGAGACATCTGTGACACACTTAAATCTGTTTTAGTGTTGGAGTGTTGGAACTGGAGCTGATAAGAGCTCACTCTAGAGCTGGTAAGACCCGACTGATACAGGGCGTTATTGTCGATTGCGTGACAGATTTTGAAACACCCTACGGGATAAATCTTGTCTCCGAAAATCTTTTGGGGTGAGGGGATTCTCGGAGACAAGAAATATCCAAAAAATAATAATCAAGGGGTATATTCACGTAACAATAGCCGTGAAGTGTCTCGGTTGCATATCTAACAAAACGTTTGCCAGCATCTCCATCATGGTGTTTCGTCCGCAAAATTCCTCAAAGAAAACACATTAATCTAACTATTCGTTTCTTTATTTTTCGGTAGGTTAAACGAATTATTTATGTTAGTCCGGGTCAAGAAACAGTCCCTCAGGTGCAATCGAGTGGCAGCTGTTTGGATTTAGCTCTAAAAATCGGTATGTGCTAAAACCAGAAACACCGGAACAAAACCACCGAAACAACCGGAACCACCGAAACGAAACCACCGAAACCTGCGAAACAACCGAAACTGTCGGAAAAGAACGAACGGAACCACCGGAACTACCGAAACGAATTCAATTCAAACTCTTGTTAAAGAGAGTTTTTAAAACATTGTTGGCTTTGTATTGTTTTAAGCCGGCATTTGGCGCGCGTAAAGAGAGGACGCTAAATCAGGGAGCGCACAGAGGGAGGGGCTGGAGGAGCTTTAGACCCCCCTCCCCCAACTTTTTTGAAAAAATAAAAATACATTTAAAAAAATATTTTAACAAAAATAACGGAGCCAAAAACAGCAAAAAATCGTTTATTCGAAAGTGACCAGAGTTACTGGCAAAGACAAACACGCAGATAAATAGACAGAAAGAAGTATTAGTCGTTACAATTATGAAATACGAGCTTCAGATCATTTTATGATGTAGTTTTACTGAAAAGTAAAAGCTATCCCTCCATGACAGGACCGATGTTACCAAGGATAACTTGCGCGCCGAGAAGAATTGAAATTGGCACTGGAGAGCCAACATATCCTGTGACCGCACAAGACTATTACAGACGAATATAGTTTGAAGCTTTGACTTTATAATGAACGCTATTGACCAGCGTTTTGACCAGCCAAGCTTTGATACGTATGCGAAGATTGAGTTTCTCTTAATTAAGACCCTAAATTGGCAGGACAAATTCGAAGAGCTAAAGTTTATGGAAAAACTGTATAACGATGATGTTAATATTTCAATGTTAACTTTTACAAGTGCTGCTGAAGGATGGTGCTTATTCGTGTTTTGACGACATCATAGTAAAAATCAAATAGCTACCCAACTCAGAACGGGAAATGATAAATAATGGTAATTGAACTGAGTGGAGTGCAATTTGGTCTGAAATCATACGCGTGATTCAAAATCGAACAAGCCGCAGCGCGAGTTCGATTTGAAATCACAAGTATGACACCAAGTTCAATTACCACTTTCTTACAGCCATTTCGAAATCACAGTTTTTTTGTCAATATTAATATTTGCTTATCCATGAAATTTGATAGGTTAGTATTATTTCACTTTCATTTTGATCGGTTACAGAAAGGATGCGATTTAGAATAAAAAATGATGCGATTTGGGAATAAATTGCACTGTTGAGATCCAATCAGATTGCAAGGATCACCAGTGATTTCAAAATGAATGTAATAAAAGAAGTGAGCTCATTGTCGTAAATCCGGCAACCGGTGAAGCCGGTGAAATATCCTTTTCGACTGCTCGGAGGCTTAAAACATGGCTCCGTTCAAGGATGAACCAGGAACGATTTAGTAACCTGACAGTTTTAAACATACACAAAGAAAGAACTGACAGGCTCTCCACCATTGTCATCGCAAACGAATTTACCGACCGCAACACAAACAGAATTCAAGTAATGAAGTTCAGTAATTTTAATATCATTCACTTAATTATTTTCAGTTACCGTTTTGTTAAATTTCAGAGCCGTGGAAATATTTTGAATGAATAATTAAACAGTTATTGAACTCGACTTTTGTATGATATGAAGATATGCAGATCTCGGAGGGTGTTATCCTCCTCAAGCCTTTGGCTTTGGCGGATAACACCCTCCTCGATCTGCATAATTCTTCATATCATACTCAGCCTCGTCCAATAATTGCTAATTATACAGCGTTGAGTTCAAGGCAGCTCAAGCAAAATCGTTGGATTTCTGGCTTATTTATAGTAATTACAGGTTGATATCAGCAGTATAACAGTCTATGACATTTCAATTAGTGATGGTGAATTTTGAGACCCGATCGCCCCGATCCCCCCCCCCGTTACTCAAAAACTTGCCGCGCGGTCCCTGTAAATCCCTGAAGGTTTAACGAACATTGCGTTTACAGCCAAGACCAAGTGTCTCCCGATGGCGAGGACATAGCTTGAGTTGATCAATGTTTTGCGAGCGTGAAAAGGGACGCGCTCTTGCGAGAGTAAGCTCCACTTATCGATAGTACTCATGCTTATTTATAGTACGGCTGCAGTTGAGCAATGACATGCATGACTTTGACAGACATTATCCTTGCTACTGAAACCACATTGCCCGCCAACGATCTCTTGAAATGAACACGTTTCACCTTCCATAGAGTAAAAACATGATTTCCGCACTATAGTGCAAAACCCTGACCGTGGGGATTGGTCGATTCATGTCTTTGGCAAAGACGCGCAAATACTATTTGCGCAACCTGGAATTCAGCTAAGTAGGAGTACCGAGTCGAATGGGAAATCTGGATCCGAAATTCCGATCGAACGGATTTTAAGCGGATTTCGCGACGGATTTTGTTAATGGGAATCTTTCCCCAACATGGATTTCAATTATCAAAATCCGTCGCGAAATCCGTTTTCGGATTTTGTGTACGACTGCAGTGAAATCCGAAATATCCAGATTTTAAGATCTGAATCCAAATTTGCCAACCAACTGTTCTCGACCCCAGGGCTGTTCTAGACCCCAGGACTAACATAAATAATGAAGAAACGAATAGTTATTAGGGCTGTTTCTCTGCGAGAATTTGGGAAGCAACATCATAATAAGGATGCTAGTACAAGTTGTGTTGATATGAAAATGAGACGCTTTTTCAAAGGGCATTTTCTGCGTGAATTTACCCCTTTGGTAATTTTTTTTTTGTGGCTACTTTATTTGTAGGGATAGACCATTGGAAAAGCGATGGGAGGCTGTGTGAGGATTTTCGGAGACTCAAGAAGCACTTTTCATTTGAATGGAAAAATCGAGGTGAATTTTCTGTCTTTAGGAACGGAACAATTTTTCTCATTCAAAATAGAACTGGAATAGAGTGTTCTTTTTACACTGAGGGTGTACTCTTTGAGAAACTAGGTACTAACAAAACCAACACTAACAAAAACAACACTAATTAGGGCGCGTTCGATTGACCCTATTCCGGAATAAGAATACGTGGATTGATGATTAAAATTGTATGTTTGGCGCCTTTCGAAGCAGCAAGGATAATAAAAATATGTTTAAAATAGCATTTTAGTGGATGTTTCACAATTTTAATGTGAATCTCCGTAAAAGCGAAGGATTTTTAACTTATATTCTATGTATTCTTATTCCGGAATACGGTCAATCGAACGCACCCTTATAAGTCGCACGTCGAAAGTCAAGGAGCATGGAACTAGTGGAACACCGCAGATGTTACAGGGTTTTAGGATCATTCCGACAAAAACAAGAAAGAGGAATACTTTAGAAGGTATTCCTTATATTTTTTGAACAAATTCCGGTGGAAAAATCGGTTCCATTTGATTTACTAAGGGAACAACCGGGTTTTCGAAAGTGCCATGGATTTCGCCCGAGGGGTGTTTCAAAATCTGTCACGCAATCGACAATAACGTCCTACACAAAGTTCGGGTCTAATCAGCTTCATAATGACCTCTTATCCACTAAAACAGATATAAGTGTGTCACAGATGTCTCAACAACTTACCCAGGCATGTGGTTGATGAACTGCAGCGTTGCTTACGATCAGATATAATACTAGGCAAATTCGACGAAGGAGTTTCTGAAAGTTTTATATCAGATCTACAATAGTTTGGACAACAACTGAACCCGATTGCAGCCTCTATCGGTTTCATTCTGCCACTTCAAGACAACCCACGCTACTATTCGACGCTATTATACAATGGTAAGTCAAATTCATTCTTAAATGAAATATGGAATGAGAATATTAGTTAATATGGAGCGCTCATTTCAATGTAACCGATGCGACTAGTCAATGTAAACGAACACTCTTAGGTCAATTTAAGGTCACTTAGTGCAAAATTTCTTCAAATTGGTCGACTTATTCTGAAGCGCTCGCTAAAAAACCCAACCAAAATTTTAATGTACCTTAAAACACTATATCTCGAGACTTCAAAACTAAAATTTGGGGCAATTCGGAGAATTCCCATAACCAGGAGCTCGATTTCAATTTTACCTATAATTTTTCGCATTCGTGAGCTCTTGTCAACTGGCCATTTAGAAAGCGGTTAACAAGCGTTGATTTTACACTTCAGAATTGGAAATCTGTCGTAAATAGGATGCTAGATGTCCATTTTATAGAAATTAAGTGTTAGATTGCCGATAGGTTGACATGTTTGGTTACGCGAAGCAGTTATTTCGGCCGGTCTATTTTCCCTTGTGAGGCGGCTAATTTCAGGCGTCAGACGGGCGAAATCAAAAATCTCAAATAATTCCAAAAATCGACCGTATTTCGGAAAATAAACCTCAGGAGGTTTGTAAACTCTTCAGTACCTCTCTATAGACTTAAAATGAGGGTAGGTTAGGTTTTCGACTGTGGCCGCCTTTTGCTCGATTTTCCTGTGCACTTGCTCTTAAGTGTAATTAAAATTGATTGAAGATGTTAGTGAGAGCAGCCAAAAACCACTGGAGGAACAACAAATTTTTGTCTTCTGCGTTGAAAACAGTACACTAATTTGCATATGTCAAAAGAAACTTGAAACCTTCTGACAACACATAATGCAAATCATTTCAGTTGACCTGAGATCGGGGTAAAATCACACCACAAGGAGGCCAAGATTTTAGTTTGTCATCGAGGACCATCAGCAAATCATCGCTAATCCAGGTGTTCATGAGAGACCACAAGAAACATGCTGATTGGCTCCAAAGGATATTCTATTGTTACTTACTCACTTTCGGAAAGTCAAGATGATGGCAATAGTGACAACTTGCGCAAGCACAGTAGTCACAAAAATTCTCAATACCAATTTTCCACCTACTGGCATTCAAATCCTAGCTATACTCAGGATGCGTACACCTGTACATTGTCACATGAATCAAGTTTAATGGCCCAGCTCTCCTGTTGCTCAACAGTGGAGCATCTGAACTAGTAAGTAAAGATTATTATTATTATTATTATTATTATTATTATTATTATTATTATTATTATTATAAGCAGCAAGTTCAACTCCCTTTGGGAGAAATCTGACAATTATTTTTTTCAAAATATACATGCAACAGTATTGAATAATTAAATCTTTCATTCATTCACCAGGCTTAAAATCTATCATCTCACTGTGTATAATTATTCCCATTATAAATTTGCCACCTACATGTACATGTATCAACACTTGAATCCTGGAATTATGCATGTGTACAGGTCTGTATGTAGGACATTAATCATATCAATCTAGTTTAATGGGCCAGCTGCCACGAGTCTCTTAATTGTAGCTCACTGGTAGAGCATGACAGAACTAATAATCAGAAGGTCACAGGTTTAATTCTTGTTGCGAGAACTTGCAAAGTTGTTTGCAAGTATGTATGCATGCATATTTGAGTTACATGTAGTATCACACAGATATTTTTCAATATCATTCTTGAAATAATTCCCCTAAAGGGTTGTTTGGCTGGACCATTAGGCAAAATTTGATTTTTCGAAACTGATTTGAGATTCTCGATATTTCTGACATTGGCAGTTATGTAGTGGTCATAACTGGGATGAACATTCCGATATTTATTCTTTAATCCGAGTTCAAATAATTAGATGATTTTCAAATATTCATTCTCATACGTACAACTGTATATATGTTGTAGTTCAATTTTATCGTTGGTTCAATTTTTATTTTCTTTTGTTCTTGTGTATAGTAATGTATAATAATGAGCGCAAAACAAAGAAAAATAAAAAAATTGAACCATGACATATACGTCACTCACGGGTTTATTGCAAACCAACAAAATGACCAGCTCCCAGTTGGCTTGTTAGCTCAGGTGGTAGAGCACTGCACCAGTATCACAGAGGTCATGAGTTCGACTCCCGTACAGGCCAGGATTTTTTTTCAGGCCTTGTTTCCACTACTGCTTAAGTAATGGGCATAACTGCAATGAAAATTCCCATAAAATTATTTTATTCTTTAATCCGCAGTTCAAATAAAATTTTCATTTACTCATTCTCATATATTATATCCATCACTCATGGGTATAATGAACCAACAAACTGACCAGCTCTCAGTTGGCTTGTTAGCTGAGCTCAGTTGGTAGAGCACTGCACCAGTATCACAGTTCGAATCTCGTATAAGCCTAAATATAATTATGATTTATAATTTTCAAATACATATGACTTGAAATATGCGATTTTCACAGATTTTGATAGATTCATTCTCATAAACCTGTAAATGTGACAGTAAAACTTCATGCCACAAGTTTAAAGCGAGTGTGCATTCTGTTTTCCAATTTCAAGCATTTACTTTGTCTTTGGCCCTAACTAGAGTATCATCACGTAGCTTGTGATTCTTAGGCCACCAGTACCCATCTCTTATCCCCAGATGGATATCTTTGTCCAAAGGACCCCATGTTTTTGAAGCCTCCTTTTTAGAGCTTCCAATGCCACTCTCTACTCCCTGCTAATCACAAATGGTGTCCTAACATGTAGGTTATCATTCCTAGGCCATCCATATGCATCCGTGACTGGAACAGAACAGCCTGATTCTCAGATGGGGTACAGTACCTGTGTCTAAAGAACCCCATGTTTTGCAATATGAAGCCTCCTCTTTAGGCCCCTCTTATGCCACTGTTTACTATTTTGCTAACCCTTGCCTTTATCAGGGGCCTCACAGGTTCTGCTATTGTCGCCACATGTATGTCAGATATGAACTGGCCAGATGCAAACATTAATAAGTCAATTCCAGGAAGTTGGGTGTTTCACGCTGTGAGTTCTATTTCAATCTGTGATGGCCTCCTGCTACGCAGCTTATTCTATTTCCTGACAGCAACATTCCATTACCTCCACCCAGTTAGGCCCATGATGGCCAGGTGGTAGGAGCTCTGCACTGCAACTTCAAACCACAGACTGGACCACAAAACAGGCTCCTAAATTAACTGGTAAGATCATGCTGGCTGTCTTCTCTGTGCTCAGATCATTGCATCGTTAGGTGGTGACATTTGGTTGTTGACCTTGTCACCTTTACATACATACATAACTTTATTTTTCTTCGGATTTAGATATAGCATACATGACGCTAGTTTCTCCGAATGAGATAACAAATAACTACTAACTAGCTAAATAAATAAATAAATAAATAAATAAATACATCAAGTGAAATAATATAGGAACGTTACAACAGTAAGAGTGTTTCAATAAAAGTATATCAATATAGCAATGCCCGGCCTTGGGAAATATGCCGCTTAACCCCACGCCGAAAACCAGCCAGCGTCTCCGATCGCCTGACATCGTCGGGAAGCCTGTTCCACTAATGCGCGCCAAAATAACGAAAAGAATGGAGACCATACGTGGTTGTTTTCACAGTAGGGAGTTCCAAAATAGCGTGGCCCCTGAGCGAGTACGCTGACGTCCGCTCCTTAAGATGCGATCTCAGATAAGACGGGGCAGCCCCATACAAACACTTAAAAACAGTGATAAGCATGTTCTGAACCCTTCTCTGTTCCAGATTTACCATTTCCAGTTTCCGCAACATCTCATCATAACCGTTCTCCTTATCATTAAGCACTACCCTTAACGCTTGTTTATTTACGTGTTCTAGCTTATCCCTGCCCCCCGTACTACAAAAGTGCCATACGTCACTACAATAAAAAAAGACTAGTTGGATAAAAGCATTATAAAGCCTAAGCATAGTAGGCCCGCTAATTAGATTTCTGAAAGGTTTGATAACCTGCAGCTGATTATTTACTTTTTTACATATAGTCGACACATGCTTGTGAAAAGTAAGCCTAGAATCAATATTTACAGCCAGTAGGTTAATATCATCACGCCTTTCGATTTGTATACTATCGACGGTGAAGATAAAAGCCTCATCTTTATCTCCTAGGATTAACGATTGAAACTTCGTGGGATTAGCCATTAAGCCATTTTGCTTGAACCATTCCGTCGCAATAGAAAGCTCATCATTTAACCTACAGGTGTATTATACAGGGTTGAATGATCAGAGTCAGAGCTATAAAGCTGCTGATCGTCTGCATACGCGTTTAATTTTACTCCAGTGATGAAAAATGATAAGTCATTGAGGAAAATATTGAAGAGTAGAGGTCCTAACACACTACCCTGAGGTATGCTACGGTGGTTGTATTTCCATGTCGAAACTGTATCCCCAATCCTGACACGATGAAGCCTGTCATTAAGATAGTCCTGCAGAAAGGTACAACTGTGGCGATCCAGACCGTACGCTTGGAGTTTCTTTATGAGAAGCGTAAGGGGAAGACTATCAAATGCCTTCGATAGATCCATGGCAATCATAGCCACCAGTTCCCCCTGGTCACGACTCTGCTTCCAGTCCTCCAGAAGTTGTAGTAAGGTGGTAAGACAGCTGTGATGTTTCCGGTAAGCTGACAAGAAGTCGCCAAACAGATCTTGAAAGTATGATAGCAGCTGGGAAGCTAAAATCCTCTCAAAGATGTTATTCATAGCTGGTAACACTGTAACTGGACGAAACATTGTTTTGTCCTTGTCATCCTCCTGGTTCTTAGGCAAGGGGGTGATCTGTCCTTTTTTCCATGCCGACGGATATTTACACTGAGCAAGAGCGTTATTGAATGCAAAAGAAAGCGGTGAAGAAATAACCACTGCAGAGGCCCTCAGAAATCTGGGAGCGATATTTCATTTACAAGCAAAACTCGAATATCTGAAAACGAAACCACACATTGTTCGCAAAAAGTGGCAAACGTGGTTCCCAGCCCTGTGGTCAGGTCTGTTTCATCTCAGGATTAAGTGGAGTCTTGACGATAGGCTAACCCCATATCCCTGCAAAGCCTTACAGTTGGTTGTGGAACCAACAGTCCAGTGGAGGGAGGTAGCCCATAAAGCTCCCGCTAGAGCAGTGAGGACAATTTAGCAGACTGCGCTCCAGTGTCTTTTGAGCACCCTCTTCGCATGAAAATCACATTCTTCCTTGTCTTGCAGACAGTGTACCATTCAAGCACTTTTTTTATCTCGATATAATGGTAGGGACAACTATCTGAAACTTACACTGGTATTGGTCTGAAGCTGAAATAATGCAAAACAACAGTCCCTTGTGTCTGAACGAGGTAAAGTTTTTAATAATTATTGTTCCCTGGTCATCATTGGAACGACTTGCATGACCTGAAAAGGATTTTGAGAATCGTTAGGATTATATTAATACCTGTGTGTTAAAGTGGTCTGATGGCCTCAACCACCACTGTATTCATTTCTTTATTCATTGTTACCACAAAAAGTGGGACGAAACTACATGTATTAGCATGGTACCACGTTGTCATCTTCCACCTTTTGATGTTGTCCCAGCCGAAACTGAATGGCATCGGTAGGAAAAGTGATGGCAGCTTACAATTAATTCAGTTGACACTCTAACATTACTTATTGTTGCTAGCTCAAGGTGTGTGGGTGGGGCACCAGCAGCTCTCTTCATTGATAAGTCACAAAAAAAAAACATTAACTTAAGACTGTCATTCTTGACAGTGGATTTCAATCTTGGTGAAGTGCACGTCAGAGATACCGCCTCTAAGCTCTGAAAGATTGTTCATCCTTAATAACAAGAGACCTAACCTGAATTTTTTTATTTAAACACTATTTTTTGGCATTTGCTTTAAGAGCATCAAGAGAGCTTATGCCGTTTACATTGTTATTACTATTATTATTATTATGATCATCAAACATCACGGTCAAAGCTAAGACACAACAACGACAACAACAAAAACAGAAACTAAAACAATAAAATAAAAAATAAAATAAATAAATAAATCGATTCAATTGCGAGAAACGATTTGATTGGGAGATAAAACACTGAACAGCATAAAACAAGTTTACATTAAGTTGAAAGTTAATACCAGGAACTCCTTATTAGATGCAGAGAGCCATTTATCCCCCAACAAGTGTGCAGCGGAGAGTAGCATAACTCGGGCAAAACAAGAAATAATGTTTGGCATCTTCAACAGGTTCATCGCACAAAGCACAAGCAGATGAAACAGGCCAATTCCTCTTAAAAAGGTCATAATTTAAAGGGCTAAAATTAAGCCATAAGGTGGCTGGTACCAGTTTTTAGCATTTTCAAGACATAAGCTTTGGGAGAAAAGAACACAAAGGCAAACCAAGGCCGAAAGAATACTTTTTATTAAATTATACATTTAGTTGTTGACCAAAAATAAGTATTATTACATCATCAGCTGTTACCATGGCAACGGTATTTGAGTTTTATTCAGAGCTGTATTTCAACTTCTCGCACTTACAATTTGAAAAATAACTTGATGACCCCATTATTTTTTTCATGTGATTACTTTTGCCATTTGAAAAGGAAACTGCAAAATGTTTTAAAAAATTTCTATCAAGCGCATGTTTTATAAATGCAAGAAAAGGCAATTTATGAGTAGTGTAAAATTTTTCTGATAGAATTTTCTTGAATTTTGTGTGACGTTTCCTCTTTACAAGACAATAATATTGAAAATATTAAAAAGGGGGGTCACCGGGTTCGCTTTTCTTGAACATTTTCCATGCACGTTCTCGCGCATTTCAAAATCTGGATTCTAAAAGATCGACATTTGCTCATGCGCTTTGCTGACTGCCACCAACCATTACACGTACGAGCGCGGGCACCTACCGTAGTTCTGTTTGCAGTACGTCCACACGCCGAGTTGGTTTTAGTACGGTGAATTTAATAGTCCACGTACAGTTGTTTTTACTGTGTGGCGAAACGTTTGGGCTCACTTAAAAGAATTTATCCACAACTTGTGGCATGACTAAGCATGTTTATGTTAAATAACTCGAAGCAAAAGTGTGGAATTGAATTGCAGAACACACATGTCAACTGCATGCAATTCAGCGGACACGAGTGCAGATGTGATTCGCGACAAACAACAGGAGGTGGTGAGGCATAGAAATAATAGAATGTTGAGATGTATTACCCGTAAGAAAAATTGAAGGGCTATCCCACTTTTGCAGTTTTACAATCTCTTGAATCCGGCTTCTTATCCTCCCGGTTCCTGACACGATTGATCGCAGTAGAAGTGGAAATTTTCTCTTTGGAACTTTAATATGCATTATCAATCTCTGGAAACAAATTTTCCTATGTAAATTGAAGTACATACAGCCTCTTATCTGTTAATGCGATTACTAATAGTCATCATGCATTTTTTTTTGTTTGTTTTTTCTTTTTTATTATTGTATGCAATGTAACTATTTAACGCCTTTTAAGGGTATAATTATAGAAGCTTTTCTTGCTTAGTTCTCCCAGAAATCCAGCTATCAGGACCTCATGGCATACGAGAAGAGGACAATGTGACCCTGAATTGCAGCATAAGCGGTACTCCAAAACCATTAGTACAGTGGTACAAGGACGGAAAGCTTGTTGCTGAAGGAAACACTACACTGTTTCTTGGAGAAGTGAAGACTGAACATACAGGAAGGTACACATGCAAAGCAGAAAACAGGGGTGGTTCTGACGAAGCTAACATTTTTATCACAGTGCATAGTAAGTCCTTAGCGATTTTGTTGCATTTTGATGTGCAAAAAAAGTATCCAAACCTGTTGTCCTTCAGTCATTTTCAACCTCTTGTTACCTTGAAGTATAACTTGCTATTGGTTTTTTTGCCCTATCTGTGGAATTGTTTAAATAAATTTATAAACACCTTGTGGCTAGCCAAAATTAAAATTCCCTGACTTCCCAACCTTGAACACACGAGAAGGGGACAATGTAGCCCGGTTTACACGACAAGTTTTTGGGCCTGGCACTCCTAAATTTGGCACGCGGGCCAATTTTTTTGGCCCGCCACTGTCCCATTTACACAACACAATTTTCCTGGATAAGGGCGAGCCCGGTTTTGTGGTTCTAAAGGCACTCCTGAAACGGAAAACGGCATCGTGAAAGTCCGAGCAAGTCGATGCTGGTGTCATCGGCTTAACTACTTTTGGGCAGATTCTTCATGTATGCCAGGCGTTTTCAAGATGGCGGACGTCAACAAAGCATGTGCTATTTTGTGGTACTACTTACCTAAGAAACGGGCTAACAGATGTGTTATCAGGAAAAAAGCCAACTCCTTTTATTCTTATTGTGCTCATCTCAAAAGGCGTAGATTGTTTTTCGTTCAGGCAGTTTTAGCGGTGACAAACCAGCCACGGTTAAAAGCTATTTGGCAGTACCCAAGAACCAGCACCTGGTTTGAGATGGTAAAAGAATCTTACAGTGAGGAACTTTGGTATGAAAATTTCCGAGTTACCAAGGAAACGCTCTCGTTCGTCTTAAATGAAATTCGTGGGGATATATCTCGTAAGGATACAGCTATGCGAAAGGCTGTCTCTGCTAAACGCCGATTTGCTTTAACCCTCTACTACTTGGCATCAACAGCAGAATTCAGAACAATTGCTCATCTCTTTGGTGTTTCAACTTCATTTGTATGCAGCTGCGTCAAAGAGGTTTCCGAGGTCATAAATCGAAAGTTGCCCAAAGTAATAAACTTTCCCCAGGGTGATGATCTAATCCAAGTAATAGACGGTTATGAGGAAAGATGGGGGATACCAATGTGTGCCGGGGCCATTGATGGCACACATATTGCTATTATCGCTCCTGAAGAATGCCAAGCTGACTACGTTAATAGAAAAGGATTCCATAGCATTATTATGCAAACTGTTGTGGATTGTAATTATAGATTCAGAGATGTGGTAATTGGATGGCCAGGGAGTGTGCATGACGCCCGGGTATTGTCCAATTCATCCATTTACAAGAACGGCAAAGAAAACAAACTTTTTCCAGGGATTCAGACTAAAAAAATCAGAGATCAGGACATATACCCTTTTCTTATTGGAGATCCTGCTTATCCTTTACTATCTTGGCTGATGAAGCCTTACCCAGAGAACAGCAGTACACCCAGGATTGAACGTGTTTTAATTATTGTCTGAGTCGTGCAAGGATGACTGTCGAAGACACGTTTGGACGATGGAAAGGCAGGTTTTCTCGTTTTTCGAAACGTGTAGATATAGCTGTGACCTCTCTTATTCCCCTCACAAAAGCATCCTGCATCCTTCACAATTCACAATTTGTGTGAAATACAAAATAACAACTTTCTTCCTGAGTGGGAAGAAGTAAATTCCTCTTCGCAAGAACCAGTTGTGCATGAAGACCATGATATAGAAACAAGAGATGCTGAGGATGTCCGTGGGACCTTGGCAGAATATTTTTTATCCCAAGAAGCATGTTAAAATTTGTGCACTAGTTAGAACTATCGTTACTGCGACATACATTCCTTCTGTAGCATTTACCTGAAGCCCCTGAAGTACTGTGCATGAGTTTACTACATGTATAATGATCCAGAAAAATAGCAAGATTGTTGATTGTAAGAGCATGAATACTCAGCAGTAGACCGTACCTTTCTGTTCAATTTTTGATAATAGTGAGTGACACAATGAATAATAGTCATTAACTACAAATAAACAATACAGTCTTGCAGTTTATTTCTACAAACACAATTACTGTACAAGGCGCTGTGCAGCAAAGCTAGCCTTTCATTAAAGAACAAGCAACATAACTTGAACGGAAAAATTAATGATGAAATATCTCTTCATCTGATCTTTGAAAGGGAACCAGACATCTTTACAACACTCACTTTCAAACACAATTTTGGAGGCTTTGCATACCGGGTAGCTCAAAAGCCAATTTACTGTTTTAATAATACAAACATTATAATTCAAAATATGAAGTAGAATGATCCGATGAAGCATCGGTGTTGCTACTGGAATGACTTCCATAGAAACTTGTGGAGTAAAAGTTTGCATTAACAGGAAGGTTGAAATCATGAGTTACATGTAGGTTTGGAGGGGAGGCTTCAATACGAGGTCCTGGTGCATAACCCATCATCATCTGAAGCATCTTCATTTCGTGTTCACGTTCTTCCCGTCTTCTTTGGCTTTCCAAGATGCGTTGCTGTAATCTAAATTCATGCTCCTTTTGAAGTTTTGCTTCCTCCCACTTCTGAAGTCTGCAAAAAACTCAAACACTCCATTATTTTGCTTATTATTTTCAAATAAACTGTAATTGAGCAAGTTACCTTGTCAAACACATGTGGCACCTACCCTCCCCTATCCCAGCATTAACACTAACTTTTTAACTTATCATACAGGAACTTTTGGGGTTAGGAGTGGGGTAGGTGCACAGTTGCCCAGATATTGACATAAAATCCCATAGTTCCAATACATGTATGATGTCTTTCATCCTCCCCTCAATTTTCCTGACCTAAGGACTTGAGTAGTGTAACTCACTCTAAAATTAAGTCACATTACCTGCTAAAATCAGAACTTGAGGCCTCCTGGAATTTCTGAAACAAAACATCTAATGACTTTTCCACATTACTTTTCCTTTTTCTCTTTGTTGTGGTAGCAGCTGTTTTGTTTTCTTTTGGAGGTAAAATGTCTTTGCCATCATTTGCATTGGTATGGTCACCAGTCTTGCCATTTTCTGCTTCCCTATTCTTATCGAGACCTGCAACAGTGGTATGGTCACCAGTCATGCCATTTTCTACTTCCCCATTCTTATCAAGACCTGAAACAGTGGTATGGTCACCAGTCTTGCCATTTTCTGCTTCCCCAGTTTTATCAAAACCTGCAATGAGTAATACAATCCAGTGAAGTGCTTACAATAATTTTGGACCCACTGAAACAGTTGTTTGAATAGGACATAAAAATTAATATTGTCTTATTTAAATAACTGTTTCAGTGGGTCCAAAAACTTGCAGGAGAATTTGTTGTTTGGTCATGGAAAGTTAGTGCATGTGAAAGTTAGTGCATTTTTCGTTGAATAGAGGCGAACACATTTTATTCTATGCCTGAAATAAGGCCACTGAAAAGTTAATTGCTTACTCCAAGAGATCCCCTAAAATTCCAACTAATTAGCGGTAATAATAAATATATCAATAAAATGTATAATGATAATGTTGAGATGACATTATACACTTTGCTCTAGCAACTCTTTCCACTGAGAATTTAACACAGCAACAGCTGTTAATTAATTTACTCTCTGCAAGCAGAGAATTTTACTTGCCTACACAAGGATCAAGTTTACAGATATTGACATGTTAGACTCTGCCAATGATATTGCAAAAATCTTTGTGTTCACTCAATACTATTTTGTTTCTGATAATAAGGGAGGGGAATATCAATCAGTTCTTTGTTTCATAAAAAAATCAGAAGTAAAATTAATTTTAATTTAAAAGCAATTTTAATGGTAAATTAGATTATTCTGGAAGACACTTAAATTAAAGCAGAAGCATGACTTACTTTCCAGTATGTCATCTGTGTTCCTGACATCACAGATACAATTTGGGCACACAAATTCATCGTCATCAGAATAAACTTTGATTACCCCACCAGTGAGCACATGAACTCCAGCTGTTTGTATAATTTGCTCATAGTTGCATGTTTCACATTTCCTAAGATATGTTTCCCCTTGCCCATACTTTTTGTGAGTTCTGCCTCAACATCTGTAATGAAATATACTGCGATCAACACTATGCATCTTTCCCTGAGTGTGGAATAAAATATACATGCAGTGAAATGGTTGTTATTACATCTGAATGCTGTGACCTATTCTCCGTCGACTCTAACATGGCAAGTTGAGTTAGGCAATTTTCATACTTAAAGGCATCTTCAAGGAATTTTAAGATCTTTAGTAGTCTGCACCTTTCATCTGTAAAGTACATATCAGAACAACTTTGAAAAAAACTTAAAACAACAACACATATATTAATATTTCTTTGTTTATTTTTTTTAACTGCATAACCTAAGACGTTTCCTTCAATCCTGGATATTTTCTTTACAGATCACTAGTCTGAAAAACAGAGTTCTACCCTCCCTATATTTCTATCCTTTCTGCAAGTCACAACTTAACAGCATCATTTATTGAGCATCTTCAGGCAGTGTACTAGTTATTAGAGTACCTCACAAATTAATGAGACTAGGTAAGCTGAAAGCCACTCATTTGACACAATGGCCAGTTGGTAGATTTACAATTTCATTGCTCATTCATTCATGTGGGTATTTGGTCCTTGGTATTAGCTATGCCATGCACATGGCGACAGTGACCAATAAGTGGCTTTCAACTTACCTAGACACATTAACATTATTTGTGAGGTATTCTTGTCACTCCAAGCTGCATCACACAAGTTTAACATCTTCAATATACTAATTTGTTTTCTTTCTAGGATTATACTATTTATGAAAGAAAAATACATTCAGTTGCAAATCTCGTTCGCAAGTCTCTAATGATTGAATGTTGTCCTTGTACTCACCTTGTGGGGCTGAAGTTTCAATGTCCTCACTTTCAGCCATGGTGTCAATTATAACTGGTGGTTCAACGTTATGCTTTTTTGACAAAAATGCATCCATTTTCTGAAAAAACTTCCATTCTTTACCCCTGTTGCTTCCACTTATTCTTCTCTTGTCCTTTTCGGACTTGTACTTTTGTCGAAGTTTCTTCATTTTATTTATGACCTCCTTCACTGAGAATCCCTCACAATAACCATTGCTTTGTAGTCTAACCTGAAAAACGTCGAGGATGCATCATTGGTTACTAATAACCATTTTCTTAAATCCTTCTCTGGCTTATTACTTGAATAGGGGCTTATTTTTTCATCATAAAATGTAAAAAGTTTGTTTCTAAATCAAATAAAAACTACAGAATACATTTGCATATATTCCGTAATTACAAATGTCATCTGATTGAGAGAGGTAGCTTTTATGAGAAACAATCAATAGGGTTTTTATGATTTGGAAACACCTTTAAATATTTCCTTTGTTTATGTATATTCCAAGTTTAACCTGTTGCAAAGTATCACAAAAACTGTCCTTCTCAGTCAAACGACATTCATTATTACAAATTGAAACATGTAAATGTCCTTCCAATTTCCTTGAAAAATTGGAATGTTAAATTCATCGTAATAATATACCACGTTCAACTACGCGGTATTCTGTTCAAACTCTGTAAAAATAATATGTCAATTACCCTACGACCGGATGGATTGACAATTTATGCCCACCAACATGGCAATACATGTATACGTTTGACAAACAGCATGTGAACGAGAAGAAACTCCTCTTGTCTCAGTCATTATGAATCTTAACATACGTGACCGACTCTCTCACGAACTGGTGATGAAAACAAAGGTAAAACCGACCACACTCATTTCATGACGGTACTCACCAGCAATGTTTTGTAAACCTCCGATGTCTCTTTCGACGTTTTGCAGTTATTTAAGGACAACTGTATATGTTCTTCTCCCCAGAAGTCGATCAAAGCTCCAGTAGCCTCGTTACTCCAAGAAACACCTCGATTTGTACGGGTCGGTGCGGCTTCCTTACTCTCAGAAAGAGACGCCATCATGAAACAAATGCGCATGTCTGAGACAAAAATATTGGCACGGCTCGGCCATCAGGCGGACCGAGATTACCTCGCCATGCGGTCTCGGCCCGCTTAAGTTTTGGGCACACAGGCCGATGAAATTTGCTTTTACACGGCAAAATTAGGAGTGCCGTGCTATAACTTATTGGCCCGCGTGCCAAAATTTAGGAGTGCTGGGCCCAAAAACCTTGTCGTGTAAACTGGGCTTGTGACACTGAATTGCAGCATAAGCGGTACTCCAAAACCATTAGTACTGCAGTGGTACAAGGACGGAAACGGAAACTCACTGTTTCTTGGAGAAGTGAAGACTGAACATACAGGAAGGTACACATGCAAAGCAGAAAACAGGGGTGGTTCTGACAAAGCTAACATTTTTATTACACTGCATAGTAAGTCCTTAGCGATTTTGTTGCATTTTGATGTGCAAAAAGGTATCCAAACCTGTTGTCCTTCAGTCATTTAATTTTCAAGCTCTTGTTACCTTGAAGTATAGTGCTATTGTTTTTTTTTTTTTTTTTTGTTTTGCCCTATCTGTGGAATTGTTTGTAAACACCTTGTGGCTAGCCAAAATTAAGGACGGTGCCTCCTATTGCTAGTGCGCATTCGTTCTGCGCACCACGCAACCATCTTATCTTGCGCGATTACTCGCGTGATTTCCTCAGAAGATTGTTTGTTTTGATGGTTATCGTATTTTTTGTAACCTCTTGATTAAGCGGATAGTTTTACAGGATTGGCAACAGGCTGTCTGCACCAAATACCCGTAAACAAAAGCGTTATTGTGGTGTGTTTTATGAAATTACGCTGAATCACGCCGGGAAAAGCAATTGAAGTCAAGTGGCAAATAATATAAGACTTAAGCTTAATCTAAACATATCGCTGTATAAACTGATTCAAGGGAATCGCTTAAAAATGTCATGTGCTACACATATTGGTTTAATACACAACAAATCCGTTTTGGTTTTATTCTTTTATTTTATTGCTGTTTCAACAATAATAAAAAAAAAAGACGTTTTCATCGAACGTAAGATATAACATGACACGATGTCTTACCTTCGTAACTGATGAAAAGCTTGAACTTAATTGGCCTGGATAACGGACTGCGAAAATCAGAAGTAAGGAATCACGAATACTGGCTCTCAAACTGCGCAGTTTTTATGCATTTCAAAACTCCTTCCAGAAAGATACTACAACCGCAAGAAACGACTGCGAAAGTAATTGACAAAACTACAAAACGTGATCTTACGTACGTGTTTGTCTTCCACTTCGCCAGAACCTAAAAGGGCAAGTTATACTGGAAAAAACTTTGAAATTTACGCAAAATGCACATCTCAAAAACGTCTTTGAATTGGCTCTTAGCATTCAAAGCCATCTTCATTGAAAAAATGTCCTCTAATTCCCGAAGAACCAAGAAAACTTTTTGTTCCAGCATGTGTCGCCATACCGGATATCCCAGCATGCCCAACGAAAAGACATGCAAATATTTCACTTACTAGTGAGGGGGTAGAGCAAAAACTGTCTCAAGCCCCCAAAACAGCGCCTTAAAAGTAGAAAATAACCAATTTAGCTCTAAAAAACGCAAGGTGACCCCCACTTTTTACCTCACAAAATGAAAGTGGTAAGCCTACTCAACACATGGTAATTTTTTCGTAGTTCGCAAAATATATTTAGCCTGTGTTTTTGCTCAACTAAAAGGGAGCAGTCAGGGCCAAAAATGCCTCCAATGCAATGATTTTGTAATAAATACCACATAAAAAGTAGTTTTTATATCACCAGTTGTTATGTGTTTCAAAGCTTGTGGTTTGTTGTTGCCTTGGTATATGTAAACAGGAATTCTAAGGAAATGTTCAGAGAAATATTTCTTCTTTTCTTTTTTGCGAAAAAAAATACTAAGTCTCTATTTTTTGCAGCTTTGGACTTAATTATCTCTGAAAAATGCACGGTTACCCCCAATTTTCTTTTCAATTTTCGTTAGCCCTTACCAACATCTACATTTTAGCATAGTGATAATCCGCGAAAAAATATCTTCATATTAGGAGGCACCGTCCTTAAAATTCCCTGACTTCCTAACCTTGAACACACACTGTTTCTCCCCAACTTTCCCGCATGGTCAGGGCCGCAGCTACCAGTACGCATGGACACAGATGCGTAGCTGAAAAAGTGTAAAAAAAAAAAAATGAAATTAAGTAAAGTAATAATAAGTTAATAAAAAATGAACTAATAAATAAAAGAATAAAATTTAAAAAATAACAATTTTTTCCTATTCACTGAAATCTGCATGTTTCCTAAAAATGTTGTCTATAAAATGGACGGTGTTTTTCTACATCCGAATGTGAATTTCTATGGAGAAGAAACATGACTCACTGGTAGACCAAATGGTCCAAAAAGGCAGGAAAATGGCAAACAGGGAGCAAGAGGGATGGTAAAGAGTTCACGCGTTGTGGTCACCTTGTTTAATAGCCTTGAATCAGCCTGCATATTCTGTTATCGGAGAAGGGTCTAGAAAAATTTGGGACTTGGGGAGGGGTGCCAGGAGAAAGGGGCTTTGGAAAATTGTATGTACCTGTGAAAGAATCCTGGCTACACCCTTGATGGTGGCAACCTTGTGTTAAATTTCTTGTACCAATCAGTATGTGGTGTTTGTTACCTTTTTCCAATCTGGAATTTTTTACACCAAATGGATAAATTGTGTAGCAATTATGGGAATTTTAGGTGACACTGGAATTAATTGCATCATCGACAACTGACATGCTAAAAATTATTTTATTCTTTCAGTTCCGCCTAAACTGGACCTTCACCTCAAAAATAAATCCGTTCCATTACACACTACATTTACGATGAAGTGCATCATGGATGGTTTTCCATCACCAGCGATAAATTGGACCAAGAATGGAGCACTTCTCCCAAATGCCAGCAATGAGGTTACCATCAATAATGCTTCCTTTGATGATGCAGGCCTATATGGATGCAGTGCTGAAAACTCGGTCAGGAAAGTGAGAAAAACGGTCTGGATTGACGTCACAGGTAGGCTGTCGGTTAACTCTGTGCATGGTTTTATACGCCATAGATTTAAGCCTATAAGAAGTCAAGGCTGAAATTAATAAGGAAACTGCAGCCAGAGAATAAATGAATGAAATCAAACTGTCTAACAGGTAACACAATAAACTGAACTAACAAGGTGCTCATACCGTTTATTCTAATTTTTTTGTTGTATGAGTTTGTTGACCTCTAAAAATTCGTCCCTTAGTTGCCATAATCCCAAGAATGCAGGATGTAGAAGTCATGAAACAGACATAACTCAAACGAATAAAAACATCCCATGTAAGGCCCTCGTTAGATTGTGCTCAACCCCTCATGAGGTGACTCTGTGTCAACATGGTACTTAGCTCAACTAGTGCAGTAATTACCATGAGGGACTAGTGACCACTCAGAATAACATGTTTGTTTGTTTTTCTTTTTTTCACATGAGATGTGTGTTGACAGTCAGTGTTTCAAACGCTATTTATGTAGGTGTTTTTTAAACAAGTCAATGTGCATGCCCTGGTGATGATCACTTCCTCGTTCTTTATTTTTGGGAGGAATTGATTTTGAAAATATTCCAGTGCTTTGCTCTCGTCCAAACTTGTTTTGTCCATGTACCTTTCCAAAACTGTGTGATCGGCATTTTTTGTTACTTTTATGGATTGATGTTCTCTCTTAAATAAACCACACCATTTGTAGTCTTATAAGTCACTTTAAACACCACTTTTATTCCTGCTGACTCAACTGAGTGACACAGCTGACTCAGTGGATCTCTGAAATTAAAGGTATAAGCTGTAATTCTCTAGTTTGACTGCAATTCAAGAACTTTCTGTACGTTCACGTCCCTTGATTGAGTTATTACCCAATGATGTAAATCTGAGCTCATCAGGCAATTTTGCATTGTACTGTATATTTAGGCAGTTGTGACTGATATTGTAGTTATTGACTGGCTGAATTTTCTTCTTGTTTATTCAGTTTCTCCTCAGCTTTCTGTGTCTCCAAAAAACCAAACTGTTCCTGAGGGCCAAGGTACCAACATTAGCTGCAAGGCCACTGGTGTCCCAAAGCCAAAAACAACCTGGAAATTTGAGGGTGGAGACCTTCCTTCAAGTGTCAGTGTGAGCACCACTGAGGAGGGATCTCTCCTTAAGCTGCGACATGCAACAAAAGGAATGGAAGGGGTTTACAGGTGCACAGCAACAAACAAAGCCGATGCAGGAAATTCAACTGTCACAGTTCATGTGTTAGGTAATCTTTAACAAGTCTTGCTCAGTTTCTATGCCGATCAGTCTCAAATGTAATAATTATTATTATTGTCACGTTTATGAATCGTAATATACTACTTTTCAATGAATTTTGGTTAAATGGCGTTAATTCTCTCAGTTCTCTATACATGTATCTATATGTTATCGTGTAAATCCAAACTGCAGAAATACCCACCGCCGAAGTTGGTCCCAATCCACACCCCACATTGATAAAAGGTGATGAGCTCAAACTGACTTGCAAAGTCAGTGAATCTACGTCAGAGATCAAGTGGAAGAAAGACCATGGCCCATTTGTATCAAAAGCCCTTATAACGGATGATGACAAGATGAGCACTCTTGTTATTGAAAACGTTGACACCGATGACAGCGGTGATTATTCTTGTGAGGCACACGACAAAGCAGGTTCTAAGTCATCCACTGTGGAGATCAGAGTGAGAGGTGAGATAGTGTTTGTTGGAAAACCGTTTTAGTTTCATGTTCATTAAAGACAGGAGCAGTTCCCACAGCTTGTTACATTGCAAATGTACATTAAGGTAAACAGTTGTATATAGGAGAGTTATATTCACATATCCAATAATTAAGAGAAGTCTTTAATAATAAAGGGGGCTCTGACCCACTAATTAACGGCACTCCTTCCAGTATAGACAACCACCTGTAATCTTCAACCATTTACACGAAGCCTGGGCTTCATTTAAAATCAGACATTCTCTGTTTTATTTGTACACTGCTTAAATTACGGATGACCTGCACCACCAGTACAATGTACCAATATCTGAATATAGAGTACAGTGTACATCTAGACCTTTGTTTAACTTGTCTAGAGGCTAATGTCTTATGTCTGGTGTCTTAATGTCTTATGTCTTTACACCTTCCACTAAAGAGAAGATATTTGAGTGGTATTACATTGTTGGTCCTCTGTCTGCTGTCATCATCGCTACACTTGTCATATGGTACATCTGCAAACGTCGCGTGACAGGTATGGTGAGCTGTGAATTTCAAATGGCAGTTTAGGTGGTTTTTAAGCAGTAAACTGCAGTAACAATAACAGTGTTTGCCTTTGAACACTTGCTCATATAGTTGCCAACACAAGGAATGGTTGTTGAAACTCGCACTTAATGTGTATAGGTATAGGTTAAAGATTTTCTGGATTATTTAAGGAAATACATCCATAGGAAACCCAATCATAGTATGTGCGACCTTACCTGGGTTATTTACTGATTGGAAACTGTAGATATGTCGTGGTATGTATACAGTATGTCAAAATAAGATAGCTGTTTATCTTTATTTTGTGGTTTCCTCAATTGTTCTTCGCACATAAGGTAATGTGATTAACATTTCAGAGCCATTTAAGGTGACCCTGGGTCTGCTCCTATTTTGCAAAAAAAAATGTATATTATTATGCTTATTATTTCCTGGCAATGAAAACTGGGGGATCACTGAGCTTGTTTTGAACTGACAGTTACTTAAAGCTCAAATTACTAGAACTTTGTAATTGTTAAATTTTATTATTGTTAAAATTTAAAGACTCTGATACTGTAAATAAGTGAAATTGAAGGACGTCAAAATGATTTACATGGGGGTTGGTGATCCGTAGGAAATCTGCAATGCACTGGCATTCAAGGGCAAATTAATAATGCTGTTAGCTGCCCTTCATGGAATAAAATGCTTAAGCTGCCAGCATCAATGAACTGTATGACGTTTTGAAGGTGTTGAATTGGCAAGCACATCACCTCACTTACTATGTGTTAAGTTTTGCTTGGTATTTATTGTACTCTGATCTTCTGCATCACAGCCACCTCTTGGGCAGAAGGAAGAAAAGCACTGATGAGGGAGATTGAGCTGGGGAAAAAACTGGAAGAACAATCTCAGGATAACATCGTCACATTGACTGGATGCGTTACAACACGCAGTACGTTCTTGTTTGGTTTACATCTTGCTGGAGTCTTATTAGGGGAAGGAAGCACATCCAAACAGTTGTTTATTTAGTTTTGGCTTAAGAAGTAAACACTCTTCTCAGAAAGGGTCATTTCGCCCACAGTTCACACACATGAAATGCAAATTTAGAAATCTTTCAGTTGTGGCACATTAATTGTCGGTCCCAGCATTGCCTAAACATCATAATGTCAACAAAGTACATACAAAGTAGTTTTCTAATTGCCTTCACAGTAGTTAAAACAAAAAATCCTTCAGCTTGTGCATTATACAATGTAAAGTGGCTTGTTGACAACTGATGGGGAGGATTCCCAGGCGAGCCTATATTTAAGTAAATGTAATCTGGTTTCTGGAGAATAAATCTATGTCAAGTATCATAAATTACCTTTTTTTGTATCTACACAGTTCATCCAATCCTGATCATGGAGTACTTACCCTGTGGAGATTTGTTGGGGTATTTGAGAAAAAGCCGAGGAATTGAAGACAAGTATCATCGCGGAGAAGGTGAAGCTTTGGAGCTAGGTACATATGACCTTGTTTCATTCGCCAGACAGATTGCAACTGGGATGGTGTTCCTTGGATTGAAAGGGGTATGTGAAGAACTGGAAAATTGTATACTGGTACTTATATTTTGGGATTAATAAAGTACTTCTGCTGAGCAAAATTGATCCTTTGTAAAGTAAACAATAAGTCTCAAGTTTTTATGAAGATCATGACTGTGAGGAATAGTTTTTGCTGTGTTTCTCAGGATCTTAGAAACCCAATGAGCCCTCTGCGTTGACTTTGAACCAAACCTATAAGTTATTGTAGTCAAATTCACCAGGATTAATATTAGCGATAACCATCCTTTAAATGACTCGGCCCCACTTCTTGTTTTTCAACCCAAATAGCAAGTGTCATCTTCTCAGTTTTAAATATGGATGTATTATTCATAAAAAAAAACAATGATGATTTCTTTTCTTTAGTTTTAGTAAAAGAAATAATTCTGGTATGGTGTTAGGAAGGGAGAAGCGGGTGTGAACTGCTTAGTTCCTGAACCTTCCACCTCCTGTAAAAAAGATATGCAATTCATAAGCCTGCCATTAATAACAGGGTACATTGTTGGTAAATGTTAAATTGCCTGATTCAATTATAATTACAATAATGAGGTAGTTGCTCTAGTAGTACATTAAGTATTCATAGAAAATTCCATCCATGTACACCTGACCAGTCTTACAGGATCTGGTACCCAAGTACATGTTTTCGCAGGTGGACTCAGCCTAACCTGAACATGGCAGCAGACTGACATACATTTTGGAATGTTTTTAATAGCTGTTACATTGCTTGAGGTATTAATAAGTCTCCTTTGAGAGATGTTTTGAACTGTAATATGCCTGCTATTATTTAACCGTTTGTAGATCATCCACCGAGACTTGGCAGCAAGAAACATCCTACTGGACCGAAACTGTGTTTGTAAAATCACTGATTTTGGCTTGGCCTACCAAAACTTTAAGTATGGCCACGGAAATGCCAAAAAGGTACATGTAGGCTTTTTCTAATTTTAATCGTGTAGCATAAACATAGTGCTTTGGCTTCATTCATTCGTCATTCCGTTCAAAGGGTCTGTCGCAGCTATTAGCACTACAAATTCTAGTTCCATTACTTTACCATTACCAGTGCCAGTACCATTACCATTTCCTCTACTGCTGCCAACATGATTTATGTCACTTCCACTGCCACTTACCCACACATTCATTCCTTTTTATTATTTTATTTGTTGTTTAAAGGGCATCTCACGCCCATTGCCATTTTCCTCTGCTGCTGTAAAACTATTTCACCACCACTGCCAGTGCCAGTGCCAACACCTGACTGCATGACCACTACCTCTAACACTACCATGCACTACCCCTACTACTACAGTACCACTACCAATATCACTACCCTGACCGACACTGCCAGTGCCACTACCAACACCTGACTGCCTTAATCACTACCACTACCATACAGAGCCTCTGCTACTACAGTACCACTACCAATACCACTGCTACTGGTTTTGCTTTTGTCGAACTGCTGTATAACTGTCACTACAATTACTTCTGGGACTACAACTTGCACTTCCACTGTGTAACACTATCCCAATACCAATCTCACAACCTCAACCACTATTGAGGAGAAAGTGCTGCCTAGTCTTCTTGGATAAGGACGATAAACCGTAAGCCCCATCTCACAACACTTATTCCTAATAATCTGTGGGACGTTAAAGAACACTGTTCGAAAAGAGTAGGGAACGTATTCCCCGGTGTAGTGGTCTATCTCTGCCAGCATGTGGTCGGCCTGGCTGGATTGGCTTGAAGGGCTTCTGAGTGAATGAGACCACAATAAATATACAGCCAGAATTCAGGCCATTCGCCAGGTGCTGGAACAACCCTTCAAACCCCAACCTCTACCACTATCGCTTCAACCACTTCTACTTGTACCCTTGTAACCACCAATGCCACTGCCATTATACAGCTCTACCACTACCATTAGCACTGCCATTGGTGTTCTACCACAACTACTACCACTCCCACTATTACCGCCACTGCTTCCGTAATTGGTAGCTTTGCTACTGCATGATACGGTAACTAGAAGACATCTTGATGAATTACTTTGTTTAGTTACACCTTGGTTCAAGAAGTACATAGTTTTCGGCAATTAATGTTGTGCGAACTTGCTGTAAATATGCCAGTATCTGTAGCGTTATAGTCATACTTTCATTACTGATTACGTTTGCAGGGTTGCATTCCAGTGAAATGGACGGCACCTGAAATACTGTTCGGAAACCCTGCAGCCCTCACCAGCCAAAGTGATGTGTAAGTGAAGCTGAGCCATTTTGTTTAGTTCAACCACTCTCCATTAGAAGAAACGATCAACAACTGGTCTTCTTATAGATAGATAAAGTTGAATTATACGACTGTTTAAAAAAGATAATAATTATAAGGGGAAACGAAATTATTTCACGCTATTCACCAGTTTGAGCCTAGTGAAAGTAACCCTAAACATATAATACAATATGTTTTTTGTTTTGTTTTGTTTTTGTTGTTGTTGTTGTTGTTGTTGTTTTTTTTTTTCATTTCGAAGCCGTGACTCAGTAAGTAGTACACTAAAGGAAAGACATTGCTCGTGATTACCTTGGTTTCAATGGTAATATATTGTAGGGTTTCCTCCAATGACTCAAATGTTTGAACCACCTAAAAGCATAGTAAAAGATGTATTTTCATTTGCTTTTCACCTTTCGAATTTTCGATATTACAGTGCTTTATGTCCATACTCTGTTTGAAAACTGTATTTTTATCATTTTGATGTTGTTGTTGTTGTTTTTTTTTTTTTTATTAATTTTGTGAAATTGCAGTATTTACATTATATTTATCTACATTTCTAATCCACAGATGGTCCTACGGAATTGTTCTCTATGAGATCTTCACCATCGGTGAGTAGTCCTATGGTTGTTACTAAAATAGTAAAAACGCAAATATCGTACAGACCGCTTACATAATAATTATAGGCATTAGCTTCCTAAGAAATCGGTAGTACTCTGTTAATACCGACAACTCATGTGGAAATTATGAAACAAAGGAACAAAATTACGCACAATGGTATCGGAGAAGTGAATTGAAAACTTTTGCAAGATTAAATTATACATTTAGTTGTTGACCAAAAATAACTATTATTACGTCGTCAGCTGTTACCATGGCAACAGTACTTGAGGGTTTTTCAGAGTTGCATTTTAACTTCTGGCACTTATAATTTGAAAACAAACTCGGTGACCCCCTATTTTTTCATGTGATTACGTTTGCCATGTAAAAAGGAAACTGCAAAATGTTTTTTTTAAAATTTCTCTATCGAGCGGACTTTTTATAAACGCGAGAAAAGGCAATTTGTGAGTAGTGTAAAATTTCTTTGATAGGATTTTCTTGAATTTTGTGTGTTTCCTTTTTATAATACAAAAATTTCCACGCCCGTTTTCGCGCATTTCAAAATCTGGATTCGAAAAGATCAACATTTGCTCATGCGCTTTGCTGACTGCCGCTAACCATTACGCGTAGACGCGCGGGCATCTACCGTAGTTTTGTTTGCAGTCCACGCCCTGAGTTGATTTCAGTAAGGTGGATTTTAATAGTTCACAGTTGTTGTTTTTACTGTTTGGCCAAACGTTTGGGCTCACATAAGAGAACTTCTTTACAACTTGTGGCATGACTAAGCATGCTTATGTTGAATAACACCAAGCAAAACGTGGAATTGACTAAATTGCTCGCAGAACACATGTCAACTGCATTCAATTCTGACACAAGTGCAGATGTGATTCGCGACAAACAACAAAGGGGTGGTGGGGCATAGAAATAATAGAATGTTGAGATGTATTACCTGTAAGTAAAATTGAAGTGCTATCCCACTTTTGTAGTTTTACATTTACTTTCCGGCTCCTTATCCTGCCGGTTCCCAAACGATCGGTCGCAGTAGAGGTGGGAATTTCTCTTTGGAACTTTAATATCCATTATCAATCTCCGGAAACAACTTTTCCTATGTAAATTGAATCAAGTTAAGTCGATCGAGTACATACCGCCTCAGATAAACGCGAATTTCCTTTTAAACCGGACAAACGTAGCCTTGCTGACCTTGCTCGAAGAAAGCCTCGCGCCGCCATATTTGTTTTTGTTTTTCCCGTTCTTCAAATCTCGCGCATATAAACTGTGACGCGCGCACTAGTGGCCAGACTCTCCACGCGAGTAAAACTGGTACCAGCCACCTTAAATAGTCAGCTTGCAGAAGCGAATATTAATTTTGGCATGACATTGTAAGTGACACTTGATTTAATGAGGAGTGGTAATGACGGAACTTAGCGACATTCCGATGTGGTGACCCAAGGGCAAGAAACTTGCCTTCCTTTCTTACCGTCAACAGAGCAAGTTTCTTGCCCTTGGGTCACCACGACGACATTGACGGCTCACGACGAAGACGAAGGCTCACCACAGATGACGACGGCTAACAACGACGGCTAATGACAGTCATTGTATGTTTTTGTAAGAGTGCAGACTGAGCTCAACAATGGCCAGGGCTCACCAATGCATGGACACCCACTAAATATAACCCCTGACGCAATATTGTTAGATGTTCATATTTGATTCTGATTCAAAATTTTGTGGCCTTATGAGGGAAGTATGCGTGAGAACAAGCGCGCAAATTGGAGTTATCATTAATAAGGCTGCCACATGTACAATTTTTTCAAGAGCGTGCGTTGGATATGTGGTAATAGATATCCAACAAGTTGGCTTTAATAATCCTTTATGCAACAAGCGCAAGTGGAAGAATTGTTTCATCACACACAGCCCCCTTCCTTCAAAATGTGCCGGCATCCGGCAAATTTGCGCCTACAGTCAATTATTTGCCGCTTATTTCACACTTGGACTTCACTGTGAGTTCTCTAGCAGGCAAAGGTTTGCTGGCAGTTGCTGCTTACTTCTTAATCTATACTGGCCTTTACTACAAAACCCTTTGACAGGGCTACAAACACAAGAAAACAGAAAAGCAGGAAATATTGTTATATCTTGCTGACTTCATTTAGTAAGGAAGACGAGAAGATGATTTAAGGGTCATCATTTGTCGGGCGTGGTACAGCGTCTCATGTCCGGAGGCAACTAAACCAATTACAAGCCTGGGATATTACATACTTTTCATTCTCAATATATAAATAATAAGTTGACGGACATGGATATGATAAGTTTTATGACATTAACACTTAACAGGGGGTATTCCATACCCGGGCTGGACAGAAGGCAAAACAATTGCAGAAATACGACAAGGCTACCGCATGCCAAAACCCGAACACATCGACGACGCCCTGTAAGTCCTTGCTGTTTATTAGGACTGCTTAGAAAATGAGATTTGCTATCTGCTTCTCAATTCTATGATTCAGTATATGCCTTCTCATGACGCCACCTTAAAATGAGCAACTTACATGTATGTTAGCCCTTATTCTTAAATGGCCACCAGTTATCATAAAACTGTATTGGTCTCGGCGTGCAAAACTCCCAAAATGGTGTATCCAGTGGGTGAAACTGTAATAGTTGCGGTACATTTTATCTGGTGAATTGCGACTTATCCACGGGATAAAGTTAACCGCTTAAGTTGCGGTAGTCATACTGAATAATGATGTTTAAATTGTGTGTTTTAGGTACAATGTTATGACGAAGTGCTGGCATGAAATTCCCGAATTCCGTCCCCCTTTTGAAAAACTTCGCCAAAGAATGATCCAATACATCGATGAGGAGGTTCGTTCTGAAATTTAAATTGTATTCAAGTAGACACGAACTCCATTTAAATTATCATATTTATTTAATTGTTTGTTTGTTTGTTTGTTTTTTTTTTTTTGCGTATTTATTTGTTAGATTTTTGGGATTGATTTCCATCACAAACTTCATTTTCTCTGTGTTTCATTGCAAGCAAAGTATATTGTTATCGACAGAACGAAGTTCATAAAGGATGCCGCAAGTAACAGAGACGGACTAAAGCAACCCCCCCTCCCCCCACGGGGGGGGGGTTCACCTAATGTGCGGTTATCATGTAGCCATACTGCAATTTTACCTTATTTCCAACGGATACAAAACTGCCAATGGACGATTTGGTAATTCTAAATAACCGTGATTTTCAGAAACGAATTTAGATCAATTAAGTATACCAATATTTCCTTTTGTGCTTCTGGCTCCAATTAAATTTTGTCCGTTTATGACAGTTTTGACTAGCTGGTCAGGGGATAAAATATATCGTGTGCATTGGATAAAAATGATACTTATTTTTAATTGCTTGGCTGATTTAATTAATTCGTGTGATTTGTTTTGATTTTAGTTTTCCTTGGCTTGGTGGATATGTTAAAGTACAACGGGGCCAAATATTCCAAGTTGAAGACGAAGGAGCACAGGCTGGTGTAAAAGACGAACCAGTCGAGAATGAACCAAAGAAGAAAGTGTCAACTAAAAGGAAGTGGCAAAGTGTTCGCAATTAAAGCGTTTAAATCATTTTCAGGGGCCAAAAGAATAGTTCATAATTGTGGAGGAGGTCGAAAAGTAAAGAAATGAGGTTGATTTAAGGTACTAAACCGAATTGATAGGTCAGGCAAGGCTTCCTGTAGCTGGTAGCAGTTGAAAATGCACAAGAATTCCAAACCTAAAACTATTTTATAAACTAACAAGGCCCAAAAGTGTTGTTTGCAATTGGTTTTTCGACAAATCAATACATTGTGCTTAACGACTTCGAAGCTTAAAGATAAAAGAGGCAAAGCGGCCTACAGCTGTTCGCAGTAAAAAATTTGCAAACTTTCGAAAGTAGAGCAATTGTATAACGGACAAAAGAGTTGTTTGTAAGTCGTTCGGAGATAGATCTTTGGATTTTACATATGTAGCTTCATTTATCCATGTGTTCATTTACTTATTTAATTTCTCGGATCATTAGCAAGTCATGATAGGGGCGTAACAAGCCTCATGTAAAACTGAGGGTAAATAAAGTTCATTCTTCATTCATTCAGCAATAGATCTAGACTATGGTTAAATGTATTGGAGCTTATAGCGAAACGAGGTAAAGACGCCTTCAGCTGTTAGCAATAAAAAATGGTTAAACTCACAAGGTCCGAATGAGTCGTTCCTAATTCGTTCGCACGTGGATCAAAAGATTAAGGTTAAATGTATTGGAGATTATAGATAAGCGAGGCAAAGCTAGCTGTAGTTGCTTCAAACAAAAACCGGACAAATATATATTTGCAGATAGAAAAATGTTATAACCTGCAAGGTCCAAAAGAGTTGTTCGTAATTCGTTTCGAGATAGATCAGAACATTAAGGTTCGATGTATTGGAGCTTATAGATAAGCGAGGCAAAGCCGCTTATACATGCTAACAGTAGAAATGGAAAAACTCACCAGGCCCCAAATGGTTGTTTGTAATTCCTCTGTGGTAGATAAATATATTACAGTGAAAGGTATTTAGGCCAATGGATAGGTCAGGCAAAACCGCCTGAATGTACTGTTACTACAGCAGGTTCTCATTAATTTGCGGTGGTATAAGTATACGCATGGTTACGTCATAGGCTACTGTGTTTATCTAAAGAATAAAATCTAGGGGATTCCCATTGACAGGGTGACGTCATAGCATATGTTTCTCATTAGAGATCATGGTTGGTGTAACAGTTTCACAGTTTTGTTAATGTGACAACCGTTACTTATATTTAAATTAAGGTTACCGTGTACGTTCAGGGTATAAAATTTTCGATTTTTATTTTTCTCCATAAAAATGAACTTTTTACTGTGATCTTTCACGGAAAAAAAACACAATTCAAAACGAGTGAATAGTCGTCGAGAGATTAGGAAAAACCTATATGTACCGGATGTAAACATGGACAATATGTTAATGCGAATGCAGCCAAACGGAACGATTTGCGCGGGAAGTATTGCACACGAAAAAGTTGCTTTGCTTCATGAAGGTTGTGCGCTTTTAGTTTTTCGGCTATGACGATGGGTCAGGTAAACTTAGTCAAAGCCGGAGAATATGTAACAAAATGATAAACCAGTGAACTGTTTGTAGCATGAGAGTTTGCGTGCAGATAAAATTACGCGCAACATTTCCACAGTAGGTGACCGGAAGAAAAGTTAGCGTAAATTGATTGGCCGATCGTCGATAGAGGTGTTTGCGGGCGGTGTTTGTTTGTGTAGTGAAGATTTTTTTTAAGCGCTGTTTTCGCAAAGTTTATTTTTGTCTTGAAGAGGACACTTTCAAGAGTTACAACTCAAGGGCGATTTGTTTGATTTCGATCAAATTTGGACAGCCGCTAGATTAACTTATCTTCAACAAAAACGTGTTAAGGAATTAGATAATTCAAAACCGTTTTTCGCTGAGAGCCATTTCCGTGCGCCCGCTTCGTCTCTTTTTCTAGCGAATTTGAAAATGCTCTGTAACTTTTGAACGCAGTCGAATAAAGGAAAACCCCAACACGTTTTTTTAGCGTCTGGTTTCCAGACTTCGAGAAAAATATCAATTTCCCTAAATACAAAAATCACATTTAGTTGTAGCTTTCAAAAGTTAATTTACATCTTCGAGTTTAAACTCGACGGAGCGTACAGTAATTCACTTTCTCACAAAATTAATGAAATATTCAAATAGCTAGTTCAATTAGCTTTAATTTGATATACAGTTTATGGCATCTGGGATGTAATCGGGAGCCGCTACAACACTTAGATTAGAGACATCCCTGAAGGTACACGGTAACCTTAAAAAAAATGGTTAGCTCATTTTGCCGTCTGTTGTTTGAACTGTGTGCTCCAATAGCTTCTTCGTTTCAGTGTTGTTATCCCTAAAGATTATCTTACGCCTGTTCAAATAAACGTCACCGCCTGCGCTATTTGTGTACCGCTGAAACACTTGATAGACCTTGTGATACAATTTCTTGTGCTAAAATGTGTAACATTGTAGCGCGGGTGGCTAATTTCCAAGTTTTGCAAAACAATGGGAGGGAAGTATTTATCAAATAATGCTGTAAAGGCGGAAATAGAAAATAGCTCATTGCAGTTGTTCTTATTCCACAAATATGCAGTCGCGTGATGCGTGCGAGTGTACTAAAAAGAGTCGCGAACAACATTACGGAGATGACCAGAAATAAACAAACGGGTATTCGTCGGCAAAGAGAATTTCTTGCCAACACGCCACAACACCTCCCTGCAGAATTGGCTATCTGGTTATATAGAGAAGGAATGGATGGGTGACTTCTGTGAGTATGTACGCCACTAACGTCTCGACAATCACTGTCATTTTTAAACTGAATTCGAGGATGACATGACGTGACATGACGTCGTCGAAACGTTATGTAACGTTTTCATCGTTAGTTTTCCTTTTGAATTCGAGGAAGCTTTAATAAGTAATAATATGGGTCATTTCAACGAAGGTCGGGCTGGTGCTCCTTGTACCAAGTCCATTGTTTGCTTTCATTGTGTTTGGTTCATTGTATCGTTCTGGTGTATTATTTCTCCATTGTAGTGTACTTTGTGAACTTAGTATATGGTGCACCAACCGAAGGACGGGTGTCAAGATGGAAGAGAGAGACGTGACCCTCTCGAGGGAGTCGCTCGTATAGAAACTGGTCCTTGAACAATGCTCGGATTCACTGTTACCGGCATGTGGTAGACTATCGAATGGAACACTGGCTACGTATCTGCTGGAGCATTGATGGAAATTAGTCTCTGTTGGAAGTTGGAATGGCTCAAATTCTCTAGTTCTCGCCGGATTCAATCGTTGTTTTGACGTCAAATACTTGTTCTGAAGGTGAATATATACTCCCTCTCTATTTCATACACTCCTAGACGTATGAAAGAGAGGAGACCCTCCATAGAATCTTGAAATTGTTGTATGGCTGGAAGAACTGGGGCAGTCGATAGGTTTTGTGGTTTGTAAGACGGCAGTAGTTCTTCCTTTCGAGGTATTGTTTGGTACCCTAAATTTTCAAATTTAACTTCACAAGGTAGTGCGTTACCTAAACTGATCTTGAGTGGTTCCTTTTGTAATGAAACGTTTGTAAGTATGGGTGAGCTAATGAGGGAAAGTTGAATTGTTAATAGCTAGCGTAATGGGTGAGCAATAAGGAAGATTAAAAGAGCGAGATTTGCGCTTTCATAACTAGAGAGTGTGTTTCAGTCTTTGAGGCAGACTTGTGGGTTCACAACTTGCTGTTGTAATAATATCGACAAGAGGGTAGCCAAAGGCTCTGCAGGGGAGCAGGGTTGGCGCTCAGGGGAGCAGGGTTGGCACAGTGGTGAGAGCGCTCGCCTTCCACCAATGTGTCCCGGGTTCGATTTCCGTACTCGGCGTCATAAGTGGACCGAGTTTGTTGGTTCTCTACTCTGCTCCGTGAGGTTTTTCTCCGGGTACTCCGGTTTTCCCCTTTACTCAAAAACCAACATTTCTCCCACGGGGCCCCACAAGCTTGCAGCTTTAAATCTTAACCGTGTATAAATAACGTTTCTTTACCTTTACCTTTACGGCCCCTCAAATGGCTTGATGAAGAAATGGGTGTGCTTAGAATACATTTTACACTTTATAGCCAGACCTGATTCTCGCGGCTCTTTCTCTTTGATTCTTGAAATTAATAATAAATAATAATAATAATAATAATAATAATAATAATAATAATAATAATAATAATAATACATAGCTTATATAGCGCAGCGCTTCTCAAAGATCCAGCTGCGCTTTACAACAATGGTAATATAAATACAAAATCAATTGAATAATGAAAAAAAAAAATAAGTAGTAAAAATCAATGAAAACAAAAACTACAACTGCCTAAAGAGATGGGTTTTAAGTTTAGACTTGAACCACTGAGTGGTGACTGTTGAGACTGATGCTTATCATGCTGTATCCTCGATGAAGGGAATTCTGCACGTTTTAAATTCCGATCAAGTCGCGAGGAAAAATAAACTCTTGTAAATACATTGTTAGTTTTCAATTGATTATGTATAATGAAACCTCTATTGAGTTCTTAATTTAAATGGAAAGGATATTTGTTGGTATCTTATGGTGAGATTCTTTGTTGTATCGAACAACTGCTTCACATTTAATTCCCCCTGGGCGCTGTGGCATATTCTGCCACATGAGATTGGTCCTCAATTTCTCTGTTGCTTTCGGTCGCAAGATAAAAGTGCACAACCTCGAATGGATAATCCGAAATTTATATTTTGCTCGAAGTGCCGCAGCCCAGAAAGAAGAAGAAATAAATGAGCTATATTTTTCGGAGGCTGTCGAAGAACCGAAACCTTTTGACCTAGAAAATCATCGAAAACACATTTCACTGCGCCGCAAGAAGCGTACAACTCCTATGCTAAGCCCACGTCACGTCATTTTCACAGACCGATCTATTTTTTAGACTATCTCTTCCCGCAAAAAAGAGCTACGAGAGCGAGGCGACGGCAACGAGAGCGCCACAAACTGACAATATGTGTGGCACGTGCAGCGACTTGTGATTAGTCATCAGGACTCCTGTTGGAGTCTGATATTTGCGGGAAATTCAATCTAAAAATAAATTGGTTTGTGAAAACTATGCTTGTCAAATAGGCTCTAAATGTCCAAATGTCAATATATATGTTCAAAATTTCGATATATATGTCGAAATTTCAATACATGTGTCCAACTGCAATATATTTGTCCGCGGTTTATAAAATATATGTCCAAGTCGATATCTGGGGATCTCGTTTTATATTGCCTCATTTTGATGTAATTTTCGACATCTATATTGCGGATGACATTTCGACATCTATATTTCGGTGCAAACTTATGCAAATAAGGTGACCCGTATCCCGCGAAGAATGAAAGCGAGGCTGCAACAACTCAACAACATGGCGGCCCGTCGACGTCTTCTTCGAGTCTCTTGTCCGTGTGATACGAGGAGCCAGAGGTGATTTGTCTACCAATCAAGTTGACAGTGCGGAGGTTTGGTGTTGTCGACTAGACGAGTACGAGCGGACATTGACGCTTTTGCTGTCCAGAGTAAGGATCTGTTTATAGTGTAGCGAAGCTACGATAGTATTACCAGTACAGATTGTCTCATATTTATATTTAGAGGTTCCTTTTTCCTTCATGGCATTATTTACAGTATCGCTAAGAATTTCCTGTGATTAGACCGCAACAAGAACTCTGTTATCTAATATAATATGATTTATTTGTTTCTTTATAGCCGTTTGTATCCGTTTCTGGTAAATATTGAGTCCCGTGTAAGTAATGCAAGTCGAGTTTACAGTAAAGTCTTTTGTTGTGATGATCTTGTTCTGTTTGGATTCGTACTTCTTCTATCCTTTGCATTCGGTTATGCTACAGTATGGTGTCGGGTACCCGAGACAACCCACCCCCTCGAGTTACCCTGGGCGAGCTATTAATGGTAGTCTTTACACTAGAGGCAAAGTAGACTTAGGAATATTTCAAGTCAAGTAATTTTTTGATGCTTCAAGTAAACTTTTCCGACTTAACGCTTCACACACAAGTGACGTTTTTTTACTTCGAGATATACTCAAGTTGATTTTCCCATGCAGTTAATTAAGGTTGACTGACAGGCTTCGCCCACCTCAAAGCTCAAGAAACCGCAAGTAGGTTTTGAGGATGGTTTTTAAGTCACTTGAAACTTTCTTGAATCGTTTCAACTTTCTGATTAAAATGAAATGCAAAGTAAAATATCTTGGGGTTTTACTTAGGCCTTCACACGCACAATTTTGGTTTAAGTAAACTTAGCAGCTCTTAAGTCTTACTTAACAGCCTAGTGTAAAGACTACCATTTTCTTTGAAAAGTTCTACCAAACCATTCACATGAGGTGGGTGAGATAACTTGGGGAGGCGAGTTGTCTTGCCTCGGAAGGTAGGGTAACCCTGGCAAGCAGGACAACTTTTTCTCATGTAAACACTTTGTCTCGCCTACCTGAGGTGAGACTGCCCAAAATTAAATATTTGTCCAATTTTTGGGTTGAAAAATGCAAATTTGTTTCAAGGAATGAAATTTTCAAAGCCAGCATTATCCACAGTGGTTAGCCTGCGCATGCGTAGCTGGCGGTTTTGTCGGGGCAGGCTAACAGTGATCAGATAGAGCGGAGAAGAAACCCCTGGGGTTACTTCCTAGTAATAGGCTAATGGGGATGTGCCACTGGATGGGGTCGCATTTTCAGGACTGGATTGACTACCATGGGGTTGCATTTTCGATAGAGTTACTAGAATGGGGTCGCACATTTTCGGGATTTGGGGGGTAAATGTACCAGAATATTTGTACTGTAGGTGAAAGGTAAAAAGTTGTGTCCTACATTCACTTTAACAAATGTGTCAATTCATTTTAGGATGACCTACTTAAAAGGCGTTATAAGGTAGAAGTATAAACAGAAAGTGACTAAGATGGGATCACAAAAATTACATTTGCCAAAAGTGGCCAAGATGGGGTCTGTAACTGGCCACAGAATAGACTATAATGTCTATAATGGGGTAGGGGCTCTGAGAGGCCAGCGGAACATACCCAGCAAAAGTTGACCCCCGGAGCTTCGGAGCACAGTTTTATAAAAAGTAGTTTCAAAACAAAAATGAACCTAGGAAGGAAATTTCCAATCAATATTGACGATATTCAATCAAAGAGCGACCAAATATAAAGAAGGAGGGGCAAATGAGGCTTTGTAAATTTAAGACGCGTAATGAATAACTAATTAGGGTCAACTGTGTCTCGGTCACGCAATTCTCATATACACGCTCGGTTAAGTTCTCTCGGGGAGGATGGTTGTCTCGGGTACCCGAGACCATATAAACGGGCCCTAAGGGAATCAAGGCCCTATCAATAAACCTTCCTTCGAGATATGTAGTCTGTGTAGTTGTTGACTGCATTCTTAAGAAATCTCAGAGACATACATGCCCGATTCTAGGACCTTTCGAAGAGAATTTGTGGTTGAAGGATAAGAATTTCCTCAGACTCCGTACGACTGACCAAACATATGCTACGGGAAGGTCCAGATGTGTTTTAATTGAGGTTTAAATACGAACTCTGAGAAAGGAAGGGTCCCATAACCGGTATTACGGAGAAGAAGAAGAGACTGTAAATGCCTGTTGGTGAAAGTTTTGATCAGTTCACATTTCTGATGATGAACTGGATTCGTGGAGCTACAAGAGCTCGTGGTTTTCGATTGCAAAGGGAAAGAATTCGTGACTCCACGATAAGAGTTGATCCAATTACTTTGAATTTAAGAAATTCCAGGCGTGTTGTAAGAAGAACCTTCAGCGTTCCCTGTCCGAATGCGTTATGGTAAGTGCTCACTCCTAGAATTGAGCATGTCTCTGAGAGTTCTTAGGAATGCAGTCAACATCTGCAAATCTCGTATGAAAGTTTCTTGGTCGGGCGTGGATTCCTCTACTCTTGACAGTATAAAAAGCGTCAACGTCCGTTCGTACTCCTCTAGTCGACGACACCAGAATTCGGCACTGTCAACTTGATTAGTGGACAAATGACTTCTGGCTCCCGTATCACACTGACAAGAGTCTCGAAGAAGACATCGCCCTTTGGAAGCTCTTGGGCCGCCATGTTGTTGATTGTAGAAGCCTCGTTTTCAATTCTTCGCGGGATACGGGTCACCTCATTTGCATAAGTTTGCGCCGAAATATGTATGTCGAAACTTCATCCGCAATATATATGTCGAAAATTACATTAAAACGAGGCAATATAAAACGAGATGGCCAGATATCGACTTGGACATATATTTGTAAACTGTGGACAATTATATTGCAGTTGGACATATATATTGAAATTTCGACATACATATTGAAATTTTGGACATATATATCGACATTTCGACATATATATTGACATTTCGACATATATATGGACACTTCGACATATATATCGAAATTTTGGACATATATATTGACATTTGGACATTTAGAGCCTATTTGACAAGCATACTCATCAAAGTGGGTGCTTTTATCCATGCAATCGACTGTAGCGTCGTTCACTTTGTCTGTCAGGAGCTGCGTTAAGCGGGAAATAAATAAATAAATAAATAAATAGAGAAATAAAACTGGATTTAGAAATCCATACTGATCCTTAGTTACTTAAACTTTTTTTTGTTTTGCTCTTTGGCTAGCTTTTGTTTTCTTTTGTTCCCGCTCATTCGATTAGCTTCAATGGTGAGACATTCAAGTGTCCAGAGGTTCAAATTTACAATAAGCACGTTACCATCTCCTTGGTCCCATTCTGTCTCAAATACAAGTAAGTTAACGGCACTACATCATCGATTTCAACTGAGCGCGCCCCTTGGTCTAAACAGAGTCGGTAGATTTAGATTTCCAGCAGGCCTCCAACAGCAAAAAGCCGTTAAGCTTACTAGAAACTCAGGAGAATGGATTTTTCCCCCTAAGAATTAAATTCGCTAATACGAAAACAAATTTAAGTGGAGTTTGCGAGTGAGTCTTGGACGTAATGAATTGATGAAACAAACGTTTACTAAGGTAACTACGGCAAAAAGATTTACATCTTTGACGGCTACGAGCCGATTCCGGTGAAACTTAACATATATTGCAAGGTGACGGAGGTCGTCGGAAGTTGTTCTATTTCTTAGTGAAAAAAAAAAGCAAACCTTAACCGAAAAAAACAAACAAACAAACAAACAACAAGAACAACACCATGGTGATGTACATTTAAACACCTTCTCACCTTGACAGCAGGTTTCCAGCTCGTCAAGTTCTTTGGCAAGCTGTTTAACACGCTGAGAACATCAAAAATATATACGAGGAAACTGTAATCAAAGAGAAACGTTGAAAATCGTCGGTAGCCGTCAACTGACAAAATTCAGCCAGAAGAATCAAGCGTTTACCGTAAATTCTCTAAAGAAAAGTCACACACACTGAATAAAATGCAAATAGTGAGTGAACGAATTTAAGGCTCTCTACAAATAGCGTGGACACAGGAAAGTAAGCATTTCTTTCTCCCCGTTTAACTTGGGCTCCATGTCTGTATAAGTATTATACTTATACAGATAACTTTGATGTGGCTGAACTGTACAGAGATATAACATCTCTGTATAGTTCAGCCACATCAAAGTTTAAGTTGGAACAACCGCTAACCGCTAGTTAGAGCAACCGCAAAGGTGGTACATTAATGACTTCGTTTTCTTTTTCCTCGATTGTCACCGTCTCTGCTTAATAATGATTTATATTCTGTAAAAAAAAAAACTACTGCAGTTGCTTTATGTGGGTATATAAGAAAACTTCATTCCTTCCTTGTACGGAAAACAAAAATAATTATGAAATAATAAGGCCTAACCTTGTCCAAGACGAGAACTTTTGATATATGGAATAAATCTCAGTTAACTGAAGTAGCGCGATGTGCAATGCAGAAAATGAAATGTTTGGTACATATTTTTTAACAAGAGACTCTTTAGCACACAGTAATTTTCAAAGAGTTATTTTAACTCCTGAAGTGGGGTTAAACTAACTCCTCAAGGTGGAGTTATTTTTTTTCGGAGTTACTTTAACTCCAAAAAGAGTTATTTTAACTCCAGCAAAAGAGTTTTCTCTTCAACTGGGGAGTAAATTTAACTCCTAAATTGGAGTTACGCCGTGGGAGTTATTGTAACTCTGAATTGGAGTTAAAGTTAACTCCCTGTGGAGTTAAATTAACTCGTTTGTGGAGTTAAATAAACTCCTTTTGTGGAGTCATTTTTAAGGGGTTAGTATAACTCCCCTTAGGGAGTAGTTATGGAGTGATCGCAACTCTCCAAGAAGAGTTAAAACAACTCTATTTGGGGAATTATTTTCATAGAGTTACTTTACCTCTGCAAAGGGAGTGGATATAACTCCTCGTTTAGAGTCATTAATGTATTTATAGGAGCTGGCATAACTGAAACTAAACAGAGTCATTACTTTACTGTTGTTATTTTCAACTCTGTTCAAAGGCTCGTGGGATAAAGAACATGAAAGCTTGGACCACTCGCATGACAAAAACGTTGCAGCGGTATGCCATATTCGTCCCCTTTTGCAATTCACGATTGGCTCGCTGAAACAAAAGAGCTTTTGTAATGCATCGTTTTCGGTGGAAAAAGCGGCTTCCCAAAGGTCATGCTGTTTATCTCTTCCTTCCCCACCCCGGTAAGCTTCTGAAGCTTTCCTTCCCTTCCCTTGTATCTAGGGAATACAGGTTTGAGAAGAAGGGAAAGCTCGAGAAAAATAATCCCACGGATCGAAGGATAAATGGATGAAATATTGGCAGTACTATGTAATCGCAAAAGGTCACTCTCTTATCACTGGTCACGCTCCCTACCCTACAAGAAAATGATTAGAACACGTGATGTAACACGTGAGCGATCTCGCGTTCAAAGGTTTGCGCCAGTGGCGGTTGGTATTGAAAACTGTATTGAATCGGCGTGAATTTATCTTCATTTTTGGATCTTTAAGTACGAAAGAAACTCTATCAGGTAAGTGTTTTAGAGACTTGTATTTCTTTTTAGTCGATTTGTCTCGCTTTAACAGTTTATTTATAAGAATACTGACAAAGAAGGCTGTGGTGAATGCTGCATGTAACGTGTTAGCTTTAACGGTTGTGATTTTGCTCCCGTAAACCTTTCCGAAAATCACGATTAAATGCCTTCATTCAGTGCTCCTCGATCGAAGACCGAGAGAAATATATTAATTCAAGTGAATTTTCGCAGAAACAGCAAACCACAACGAGTTATTGAGTGATTTTTGTAGCAAAATGCAAGCACAAAACTTCGAAGCGTTCACGTTGTAATCATCTCCATCCGTTATAAAGAAGATTATTCAGTCTCAACTTAACTAAATAGTTTGAAGTTTCATTGAATTAGTATGGCGTCCGAACAAGAAATGAACTATTATTTTCAAAAGTTTTCATGTATGTAATGTCTGTCAACTTATCAAAGTGTTGCATTGCTAACGCGAGGAAAATAAACTTGTTATTTGTGTTATTCGTCTTAGATAACCATGGATGAAGAGTTAGCAACGTTTCTCAATACAGTCTGCAGTTAATATAAGCAAGAGTCCTTGATAATCTTATAAATGACGAGGTAAGTTTTGAGACAGTGGCATGGCTACATGATCATGTACAAAGGATAAGCATACATCTTAATTTGAAGAAAGTCTGCCACAAATCCAAAATGGCAAAGAAATGAACCTTTCATAATTCAACTACAAATGCTGTGCTTGTTGGTTAGATGGCAAACATGGCTACTTGTTCCAAAGAATATTAATGAAGGAAAATGTTGTATAACTTGTTTCTTGCTGTGCAGGAAATATTTCTCAGGATGCAGGGATTGAAATATTTTTATTTGGGTGTTGCTAAATTTGGACAGTAAACCCTGTTAAACACAGCCATAAGTGAATTAATTGCAATGTTGTTGTAGTTGCTGTTGTTATTGTTATTATTATTCACTTTATTCAGGGCCATTTGGCTGTGTGAGATTTATTTATTTGAGTGTTTGACTACATGTAGGTGTTTTTTATGTAGCACCTCACATTGAAGATGTACTTGTAATCTCATGCAACTTCATTCATATCACACAGAACAAACTACAAGTTGTAGTCTTTTTTGATATGAGGCAGAAGCTTGTATAGTTAAATGTGTATATTTCCTTTCTTTTAACATGAAGGCTGAGTTTGATCAGTTCTTTGGCAACTATTTAGGATAATAGTAAATGTTTTCTCTAAAATAATAATCATGGGTGATCATAACTTCAAGCAGATTATATATTTGAGTTGCCTTTTTTTTTGTTTGCATCATAACATCTACATGTACGTGCCAGTGACTCTGACTGTGCAGTCTCCCAAACAGCCATTATTAGTGGTTGACACAACACTAAGGGAGCACCGTTGCATGACGACCACTAATAATGGCTACCTCAGGTAGACCATGCAACAGTGGGGAATAATGACAACTTTTAAATTTCATATCTGGGGTTTACAATGCAGACATTTGCATAAAAAGATAATCATGCTGAAACTGATGTCTAGATACTCAAGTACTGAATACATTCTTTTTGTAGGATGTATATAGAGTCCATTGATGTGGAAACAAGGAACACCAAAGCTCTCCAAGGATTGTAGGCATTGGTGACTTAAGGACCTGGCCCCAGTTGTTCGAAAGACGATTAACGCTAACCCAGGATTAAGAGTTAACTCTAGTCTTGATCTCAATCATTGAGAAAGTTTTGTAAATCAAATTGTACGCTTAAAGTAAAGTTAAATTTCAATCAAAACTTAAGGATGAAAGTCTTTTAGAAATGTATTTGTTGAACATTACATATGTACCAGTATTTACAATGTAGACTACTCAAAGTTTGCTCTAACCCGTGATTACATAGCTTTATCGTGCTTTGAACAACTGGGCCCTGCTGTGTATTGCATTGGAGGGAGTTAAAGTGATTTCTCTGGGGACAAGCAACATGACATTGTAGTGGGGCTTCATGTGGCTTGTTAAATAGTTAAATATATACCCCACCGAGTGTGGCAATGTATTTCTATTTTGTGAAGACAGACGCCATGAAGCAACAAAGAGAGTGGCGGTGAACAAGTTCACCTCTGCCCTCTCATAATTTCAATGTTTCTTTAAGGGGCCACTGTCATGAGTTGACTTCAAAACATTATTTTGGCAATTCTTTTTTCCTCTCTTTTAAAGGAATCAAATATTCATGTTTGCCCAGAGTTTCTGAACTTTTTACTATAACCATTGCCAACTTGTCCATGCCATTTTAAATTTGGCACATCAAACTGAATTTTTCAAGTTTAAATTTGAGTAACTGGCAAATGTGCTTATGTGACAGTGTCCTGTTAAGGCTTCAACCAAAAACAAAGTTTAAAATGTTTTTAATGTACACATACCATGTGTATCTTGTTCCTGATAAAACCTTATGAAAATTAAATTATAAGCGAGTTATATTTTTTAAAGAAAAGATAGAGTTGTGTTCAAACAAACAGATTGAATTTTGTTGTATAGTCGTTTAAATTCAAATGTTCTTCAAATTTGACTTTCATACCTGGAAAGATTGTCATGTTTAAATGTTTTAATCATGCATACTTGATCATTCTTTATTTATAATATAATCATAATAGAAATTTACATTTCAAATGTCAATGATAATACAAAGTACTGTAAGAAACTGGTGCTCAGATAAGAAAATGAAATCTGATTGAATTAAACATGTTACAGTCAATTTGTGTGATATGTTGTTTTCATCTTAAAACTAAATAGGGTGACTGTGCTGGAGTTACTTTACCTCTAATGCCGGAGTGACTATAACCCTGATTATGGAGTTGAAATAACTCCACTCTTTTGTGGGGCAGAGTTAAAATGACTCCCTTGTTGGAGCTCATACAACTCCAGAATTGGAGTTAAAAATGGGAGTTAAAATGACCCCCAAAAAGGAGTTATATTTAACCTAACATTTTAACTCCACATTTGGAGTTACAGTAACTCCCTTATGGAGTTTAAATAACTCCTTTTGCAGAGTTAAAGTGACTCCCACACTGGAGTCATTATAACCCTTAAAAAGGAGTTAAAATAGGAGTTAAAATAACCCCCAAAAAGGGGTTATATTTAACCTAAAATTTTAACTCCACTTTTGGAGTTAAAATAACTCTTTAAAAATTACTGTGCAGGACGTTGTCTTGGGAAAGAAAGTATAGGTGCGCTGAACAAATGTTATACCGGGGTATGAGAAAGATTGCAATGGAAAACGCGATGCAAAAACACTAAAAACGCATTACCGGCTTAGCGGAACTGAAACTGGTTAGGCAAAGAAAGTCAAAAGCCATCACGGAAATGAAGTGAAACATCTTTTGTGTGCTCCTGAGAGGCAGTTAGTGACCTGGAAGAGAAGTGATGAGAATTAGCGATATCATGGACTGACAAGTTGTTGAGCATTTTCATTAAGAGCCGCGAACTAAGTTTTATGAAAGAAATTGGCTTAAGAATCTATACTGGCTAAACAACATAAAAGGAGAAACCTTAAGATTCTGTGTTAATATATTCTCTCGTATCTTTCAAACTTCCCACCGGCTTGAATTCTATTCGTCTTTCTAACCATCTTTTTGCGGAGTCATCAGTTCGTAAGCAGGGACCCGCCCCAGTTAAAAAAAAAAAGAATAATAAGACTTCTGCTATTTTCGCCTTTTTGTCGTCAAACTTTAAGAAACATTTGCTAAAAACTTTGCTTTACTTTTTCCGGAACTAAACCAAAGTGTCCTATGACGTGAAGACAAGCCAACATAAGCAAACATCTATGGGAGGCTGAAAGCATTTGGTGGTGCGAAAATGTGACGCATCTGCGCCATAGTTACTGTTCGCAGATGAGAGGATTTGGATTTTGGAAAGTCGTTTTTAGTAATAATTTACAACCAGTTGCAAAAATACTGACACACTCCCAATCCTAAAACTCTCCCTTGACAGTTATTGCACGACTTGCAAGACTCCCCTCCCTCTCCTCCCCTAATCAGTGTTACTGGTCCACTTGTTCTGAATGGTCTAGCATCGATAGTACCAACATCGATAGGGGAGCAGAAGTTCGCGCGATCAGTCGGAATTAAGCGTAGCGTCTCAAGTATTTTTGCAACTGGTTATACCTTTTTCTCGCAAAATTCTTGAGTGTAAAGAAATAAAAGATGCAAGACTTAATCCCGTTGTCGAAGATTTTATTCGTGGAAAAATCTGCACTCTGTTACCCCTTAAGATGTAACAACTAACGCAAACTGTAACATTAACGCCAAATGTAAAAAGCTTTTGCCGCAAAATGTAACATTAACCCGAAATAAAACAACTTTTGACGCAAAATGTTACAGGTTCTTTAACGTGGATTTTAACAACTTTTAACGCAAAATGTAACAATTTCTGTAACGGAAATGTAACAACGCAAAATGCAACAACCGTTTAAATAAATTATTATTATTAAAGCTTAAGTTGCATTGCTATTCACCGTGGGCTTTAATGCTTCAATAGGTACACTCCTAAAACAGTATACACTATACTAGGAGTAAACTTGTCGCAACAACTTCCCACAGTTTTAGCTATAGTCTAAATCTTATTCCAGTAAATCTGATTCCAGTATTAATAAACTACTATTTGTGTTACTATGAATACCACTAGAGGTAAAGTAAGAAAGATGAGCCAAGGGTCGCAAGACCTACACGACTCCCTTGTATGTCGTCTGGGTTTTCGCTCTCTCACGAGTGTTTCTTTGAGTGAACTGTATCATATTATACGTGCATTTTTAGTTTAGTAGTGGTTGTTGCTTGATTTGGCTTAATGTCATTCGTTAGATATTCCTTAAGTACTGCTATGTGATGTTTGAGTCCAAGAAAGTTGTTCAGTTGGGTTGGCAATCTGCCTTAATACGGACTACCAACACGCGCTGACCAGAATGGGCCTACCATCCATTGCAGAGCATCTTCGCATATTATCTGTGAGCAAGGGTCTGGAAATCGTTCAGAAAACGATTAACGATGACAATAATAGGCATAAGAAACTAATACCACCTAGGTCGCTTGTAATTACGATTTAAGGCGGGGGGCACACTTTCACGTTGCCGTGCTGCGAGACCAACAGGTTCAAATAATAACTTCTTAATAGCCTCATTCTCCCGAACTAATAATCCTCTATAGGTTTTAGATCGCTATTTTATTATTATTACCACAGTCCTTTTGCATGTTATCGTAGTTGTCTACAGGTGGAAACCCGGTTCCTGAATTCCAGTCGGTTTAAAAACATAACGAGGTCTGCGACTTATAGTTGGGACCTTTTTAAAAACATAGATTTAAACTTTGCGCTTGATTCAAAAACATTTCCTTGTTAGATGTTTCCTTCTTAAGATATAAAGACCAGAGTTGTTACATTTTGCGTTGTTACATTTCGCGTTCAAGAAGTTGTTACATTTCGCGTTAAAAAGTTGAGAAAATGTTACATTTTGGGTCAACAGTTGTTACAATTCGCGTTAAGAAATTGTTACATTGGCGTCAAAAGTTGTTACAATTCGGGTTAATTTTACATTTTGCGCCAAAACTTGTTACATTTCTCGTTACATTTTGCATCAGTTGTTACATTTTGCGGCGTAACACGCCCCGAGTTCAAAGACAATCGACAAAACATCAGTATCGGCTTAAGTATCTGCCCACGAGCCAAAACGAGATCAACTAACGAGTATATGTACATTGCTTCTGCTTCTTTCAACTTGGATGTAAATGCACACTAAAGAACTGCTATCGACATGAAACGACCACCTTAATGTGGCGGAGAACCTATAGTGAATTCATAAGTCCATGGATCCATGCTGAGCTTGAACCGTAATTATTTAACAACTACCAATAAAACAATGCACTCAAAGATGTCCGCGCGATCGTAGGTTTGTCATAATCCCCGATGGCACTTTTAAAATTAATGGCTGAAATCGAATATCCTGCAGCTTTTCACTACATTTTGAGCCTTATTTTGCGTCCAATGATAACAAAAAATAACAGTTTTAGGCGGCTGAAGAATCTGAATGTTTCTTGAGAATTTTGGTACTCTTGACGATATGATATTCATTGAAAGCAATTCTAAAGACTACTATTTTTTCTTTTTTTCTTTTATTTTTTTAACATATGCTTCTGCACAAGGCAAGGCATCAAACGTACGACTGACAAAACGGAAGTAGAGAGACCGAAAAATGACAAGATAATGTAACTAGATGCACAGCCCCAAAGAGGCCTCATAACTCCACTCCATAAGCAAATGAAATTTGTATTATATGACATTGTATTGCATGTTCTGATATCACTCTTGCAGTCATTGCTCGGGGCTTAGCTCGAGCTTAGAAATGCAGTTGGCGCACAAAACGACTTTACTCATAATACGCATGCTCAGTGTTACGTCATCAACGGGACAGCGCCCAAACTTTCTACAGTCGCCATTTTGAATGCCCCGAGAGTGCGCCACAGTGAAAAGAGGTTTTAAGTGTGGTAAATGTTCTTTACTTGCCTGAAATCTTTTACTTTTTACAGCCTTTCTTCTACTTGTTACAATATAGCTCTGTTGCTTACCCGTATTTACTCATGTATAATTCGCACTTTTTCCCAAAACTCTGCGTGTTGTACACGGAACCTTTTGTTTATTGATTGGTTAAGAAAGGATACATAAGACAATAAACAAGTCTTCAAAAGGCTGTCGTCCATGCCGTTGCAATAATAAACAAGCAAATAACCTATTACAGTTGCTTTTAAATTACTGGCTGGAAAAACCGCGATAAAACTGCCGGAGATATTCTGTGAACAGACGCCAAAACATTGCATACAGACGAAACAAAATATCCTGCTATTTGAATATGGTAACGAAACGCACATTTTGTGTACCAAAGTTAGTTCGAAATTATTTTTCTCGAAGTACAGCAGCTCAGAACAAAGACAAAATAAATGAGGTATATTTTGCAGGGGCTTATCAAGATTTAAAATCTTTTGACAACGGAAAATCGTCAGAGGCGCATTTCACAGGAGATCTCACCGCGTTACGCTTGATTGAACAGATCACACCACGATCATCTGTTAGCAAACATAAAGTGTCAGCGAATGAAAGCGAAAATTTTTACACAGCAACAACGAAGAGTCTTTAAGCATATGAGAATTCCTGTAACCACAGGCGCGCCAAGCTCATGGTGAGTACTGTATCCCGCAATATAAACAAGATAGCTGCAAATTATAAGGATTTGTATGGGAATCACGGTAATCAGTTCTAGTTGATAGGTATACAAAAAAACTTCTCAATAAAAAAAGCCTTACCTTACATCCGAGGTGTGTTGCTTGCTATCTGTGTGGTTATTTTACCGATCTATCGTGATTTGAGCGATTTACTATGCCAAGCCAAATCTAGCAATATTCAATATTGATATATTTATTTAATTTAATCCTTATTCATTCAATTTAATTTTCATATTCATTCAATTTAATCTTGGATCATTCAATTCAATTCCTATAGTCATTCTATTCAATCCTCATTCATTTAATTAAATTTTCACATCCATTCAATTTCATTTTTGCATTCTTTTGATTCAGTTTCAATATTGCTTCAATTTCATTTCTCTATTCATTCAGTTCAATTTCTATATTCATTCAATTCAATTGCTATATTCATTCGATTCAGTCTCTAATTCATTCGATCCAATTTTCATATTTATTCAATTCAATCCGTCTTTATTCATTCAATCTTCGCACTCACTTATTCAATTTGGGGGACTGGGTCAAGGGGGAAAATTTGAGCGGGAGCTGGGACTTATGGTAAAGATGGCGGACGAAATGCACGAGGATGAAGATTCCGAGGTGAAGAATTTCTTTGAGCATGTTATAAGCAGGACCGAGAAAATTCTGAGTCAAAATTCATCTGCTAGGAGTGAACGCCACATATCTGAGTTTTTAACCCATATAGATCTCTTAGAGAGAACGGTAAGATTACCAAGTCAGTTGGCGAACATAGTTAGCGACGAAACTGATGCAAAACAGTTAAACGATCTAAGAGTTGTGTTTCCTGAATTACTTGAGAGCTTCCAGTATATCAAGACCATCGCGAGTTACAACTGTCCCTTGTCAAACAGTAAAGAATGGACGCCCAGGTAGACCATCGGTAGATATTCCGCCCGAGGTACTAGAGGATTTATCCGCCCGAGGTACTAGAGGATTTACGTGGGCTGGGCCTCACGTGGGAAAAATTGCTAGGATTTTTCGGGTATCTCGTTGGACAATAATGCGCCGAGTTCGTTCATTTGACCTAGAACATTTATCCCTATTCAGCACCATGAGCGATGAAGAAATAGACAGTATTATTCAGGACTTCATTGCACGACATGGGTCAACCACAGGCGCAACTTATCTACGAGGACACTTTCGAGCAATGGGGTACATTCTACAAAGGAGGCGGATCAGAGAGAGCCTGAACCGGGTAGATCCGAGGAACACAGCTTTGAGGTGGGGTGCTTTAGTATCCCGAAGAGTGTACTTTGTCCCGTGGCCAAATTCGTTGTGGCACCTAGATGGCCATCACTCATTAATTTGTTGGGGATTTGTAATTCACGGATGTATCGATGGCTATTCACGAAGAATAATTTTCCTTCATTGCAGCACAAATAATCTTTCCTATACAGTTCTCGGTCTCTTCGAAAGTGCTATAGAACGGGATGGTGGACTGTGGCCATCGCGCATTAGAGTAGACTATGGTGTGGAGAACACTGCAGTATGTGATGCTATGGTTGCAGTCCGTGGGGAGGGTCGGGGTAGTTTTATTGCTGGGTCATCGACAAGGAACCAGAGAATCGAGAGGCTTTGGAGGGATGTTTTCAGATGTATCTGCCATGTATTTTACTACACATTTTATGCAATGGAACAAACTGGCCTTCTGGATGTAGAAAATCCCATCCACATGTTCACGTTGCAGTATGTCTATTTAAGAAGAATAAACTGTGCTTTTTCTGAATGGATGGTCACTTTCAATGACCATCCCGTTCAAACTGAGCACAACTGGTCCCCAAATCAGATGTGGTGGAATGGAATGATGAATCCATGCAATCCACTTACAACTGGCAACCTTGATGATGACCCTAAAGAGTTAACATTTTATGGTGAAGATCCTGAAGGACAGACACCTCTTGGATCGATTAAATTAGAGATTGAATTGAATGAATATAACAATTGAATTGAATGAATACAGAAATTAAATTGAAGCAATATTGAAACTGAATCAAAAGAATACAAAAATTAAATTGAATGGATCGGAAAATTAAATGAAATGAATGAGGATTGAATAGAATGACTATAGGAATTGAATTGAATGATCTAAGATTAAATTGAATGAATATGAAAATTAAATTGAATGAATAAGGATTAAATTGAATAAATATATCAATATTGAATATTGCTACATTTGGCTTGGCATAATTTACATGCTTCCTGTGTTTCCACTCTTTAGAGAAAGGACAAGGTGATACATTCCATCGTGACAGCCCTTCCAAGTGAAGCCCAAAATTCCAGGGAAAAATATCCCACGGCAACAATTCCGACGCAGAATCCAAGAAAAAAGGTTTGCCTTTCATTTCAACTCTCTAAAAGCCCAATAGCAGCCCCGCGAGCGACGCCAGCCAGCAGTTTGTTTCCCAAAAGAAACGGTAAAACGATTGTTAACGTGCGTGTACAAGTTTACCACGACACAACGACCGTTGAAATTGGCTTGGTAACCTCGTCGCGTACAAAAACGTGGGCTCACAGGGGTGGTAGTCCGCGACGAGGTTACCTACCGTGCTACGGTACTCACCATGAGCTTGGGGCGCCTGTGCTGTAACGGGTGTCTAAATCATTCTCTCGCGCCGTCTCAATGTTCGGGAATACACGATTCTTATCAGACTCTTATCAGATAAAACAGTTTTTGGTTGCCTTTTGTAATTAACAAATTACTGATCCCGATACACGAAACAAAAGCTTAACAAAAGTCAGAACAACCTAATAGTGACCAAAAGCTTTTGAATATCAGAGAAATTTTAACTGGAACAGGTGAGAGGTTTTTTTTTTTTAATCAATGACTTAACCCGAACCGGCAGAAATTAAAATTTGTATTTGTTTTTCGCGAGTAGATAACTCCAGCTGTTCGATCGGGTGAGAATTTTCTCTGACCAAATGGTGGTTATTTTAACAGATAGGTAATTACTGCTATTTATTTCATTTTTGGAAAATTTGTCTAGAAAAACAGGGTGCGCATTATATACGGGTAAATACGGTATTTACGAGCAAATACTGGAGATATGGGGCGTTTTCCATTTACCAAAAAAATCCGGAAATTTTGATGGGAAATGACCATCGGTGAAAAACGCGTCCCATTTGACAAACGTTCCATTCATTCCCAGGCTCCACACTTTCCAGCTAAACTTTCAAATGGCAACAAAGATGTCTTAATGAAACTGTAGAGTTGTCCATGTAAGAAGGTCTTTTAAATTTAGAAGACGATGATGACACTGCTATCCTCGCAGCAGTTGCAACTTATATGAGGCGCGATCATCGCCGAAACGAAGGGTTTTTCAAAAATATACTGCCACGATATTTCATCGATGAATATTTACAAGCCACTTCAGGGCGACTCAAGGGACCCTTGAAGCTCAGTGCAGGGAAATGAAGCCACTGGAAGATTCCTCAGCGATACTCTTATTTGTTGTATGGCAAGGCCACACTTAAGAGGCCTATTGTGAAAGGAAAATAACGAAAGACCTTGTTTAATTTCAGATGCAAAGTACTACGCGGGAAACAATCGGAATAAGCTGACTCGAAGAACCCTCGGGCAAAATTTAATGTTTTCAATAAATTCTGCTTACCATTGGCATACATCACACAATTGTGATTCATTAACGTATGAAGATCGGGTGTAGTCCATGGCACACGGGGCATTCGTAAAAACTATTCGAGGTGACCGAAGAAGGAGCCGCCATCTTACCAAAGTTATGGCCGTAAATGGCCGTGAAAGACCTGGAACTGGTGAAACCTTGTGAAACTCGTAAATGGAACACGCATTTTCCATCGGAAAGTTTCCAACGGGAAAACAGGACTACCTTTTCATAAGTTCCGTTTATTTCGAGTGAACCCAGTAGGATTTGTGTCAAAGAGGTGGGCAATTTTGTAAATTTTGTATGTTAAAGGTGCCTTTGCTTTATTGCCATAGTTTTATCGATGGGAATAACAGAACACGTATGATATGGCGCTTGCGGTCAAAGCATGAACTGAGGCTAACGAAGGAGAAATTGAAGTGGAAATTGAAAGAGGGACAATATCCCAAAATGGAACCGTACTTTAATATCGGTGTTTACAAGACTTAAAATCATAGGATAAATCATTGCCGCTTTATCGTTCGGCCATAAATTTTGAAATCTCATAATTGCGTTCACGACCCTTTGATCTTGGTTCTTATGTCAAACTACAAGTCAGGCCCAGCCAGGGGTTTTGGGTATACGGTATCTAGGGCCATTTTAATTCAGGTATATGGTATTTTTATGTTATAATTCGGGTATAAATTATCTGCTTCTTTCTGAATTTTAGGTATTCGGTATACAGCCATGAATTAAAAGCTTCAAGATAATTTTAGGTATTACGTACCACACGTTTTACAACTTTAAGGTATATTGGTATATTACAGGGAAAAAGCCGGGTATATTGGTATATTGGTATGGCTCTTGTTACGAAAAGAGAAATACAGTTTGATTACTTTGATTACTAGTTTGCAAAATAACCTCCTTATGAAAGACAAATCTTACAACCATTCATTCAGCAATGCAATTTCTAACAGAAGACAGTCTTACGACACTAAAATGTCGGTACATTTGGTTCAAATTTTCTTTTCAGTTTCTGTTCTAATTTGTTCTTATGGGTTTGCTGGAAAGACGGTGCGCGGGGTGTGGGGGTCGGGATTCCGGGATGCCGGGATCCGTGCAAAACGCGGGGTGCGAACAAGAGTTAAATAAGCACAAGCATAAGCGCAAACAGATGGTCAAAGTGAGCGATGATTTTAATTAACTCCAATTTTGGAAAATTTGACCCCATAAGGTTTACAGTAACCTTAAAGTGTTTTAGAGTAGAGATGTTCACACTTTATTTTCATTATTTACTTTTTAAAAGATTTTTAAACATTGTCTTTCCCGGCACCCTGTGTTTTCCACAGACCACGGCACTCCGCGTTTTCCACAAACACCGACACCCCGTGTTTTCCACAGACCCGGCACCTCGGCACCCCGCGCCACCACCAAACCGTTTTTATGCGACATCAAAATAGCTTCCAAATATGCAAAACAGTTTGAAATTGAGTAAATTGTGTTTAAACTTGAGTGAAACATGTTGTAAGAATTATCAAGATGACAAATAAATTTTGAATGTTAAATGTTGAATAAACACATCTGAAAGCAAAGGTAGAGAAGAGATAAAAAATTGAAAGCAAAACAACCTTTTTTCGGCGCTTTTAGAACAACGGACCATAAGTTTATTTGTCATGCGTAAACACTCGGCTCTTGGGTTTGTTGAAACAAAATCTATTTGGGAAAACGTTTAAACTATTGCGTTCAAACTGTAGGGTCTGCTGCTACGTCAAGTTATTTTCTAAAACAAATTTTCTTCCCTATAGTACAGTAGGTATCCTACCTGAAAACTGTGTGCTTTCCTTCAACAGACGCAGCAACGAAACAGAAACTAGCTGTACTTCCACGGCTTTGCCCAGCTTTACAGTCCGATCACTGTGACAGAATGCTTTTATGATGTATAATGAATAATTGTCAATCATTTTTCATCCTCTCATCACGCACTAATGTAGGCTAACGTAAGGTATCTCCTGATTTGCTTAAGGTGATTATAATATTTTGCTTGGGTGAGATATACTAAGACGACGCACTTTCCTTCGACAATTTTCTACAACTTTTTTTAATGGTCTGGCAAAACAAAACAAAAGGAGAAATGTAAAAAATTCGCAGTAGTTTTCTGTCGATAAAAGACAAATATTGTTGAGAAGTCACGAAAAATTGAGGTTTTAATTTCTTTCACAACTACAGTAACGGAACTATTGTTGTGTTTTAGGTCAGAGAATAGGACCGAACCAAACTCCACGTCTACTTTCATACATTACAGTCATACGTGCCACAAGCCTCGGATTTGTAATTAGAAATATAAAACTTTGCTTTGAAAAGCATTTTGAACAAAAGATGTTTATGCTTTAAAATTAAACGTTTCCCACCTACTGTTTTGACGACTTTGAATAGTTAGGAGTAATGAGAGCAATTAATGAATAAAAATATCTACCGACATGAATGCGAGAAGGAAGCAGAATTACGAAGTTGGCTCAAGATCATTCATTTTTTACCAAGCAATATACTGCCTTTGGTACATGCCTCCATATTTAATTCATATAAATTTCATATCAGGACCTCCATTACCTTCACTGCGTGAGGCGATAATTTAATTTGCTAACCAATGCGGTACGCTGTGGTTCATTCTTAACACCGGAAACCCACAGTGAGTATGAACAAATTCTTAAACAACTGGCCATAATAACACGTTGGAGTAAAATTGATTGCCTTAGTTTCCGCGCGATTATTGCTTATAACACTAAATCTCATCGAAAATTGAAATCTTTCGTTATATTTCACTAACTCGTTTTGTGTGTATAATAATAAGGTAAAATGGCATTCTAATGGGGATACAAAAAAGAAAGAGAAAAAAGCTAGGAAGTTGCTTGATCATTGCATAGTAGAAAATTGTATCCATCTCTGGAAAAACAAAGTGAAACGATACCAACTATATCTCGATTCGGCTGTTATACTGCTGTCCCTGACAGTAATGTTCTAAAATTGTTGATTAAGGGGGCGTTATACCTGGATGTTAATGAAACAAGTAGTGATTTGATGAAGAAACTAAAAAGGGAAAATAAGGCACACACAAACACTTAAACAGTCCATTACAAAGCGGGGGCACGTCAGTTTCAGGGAAGACTGTTTGGTATTCGTCCATTATTTTTTTTACCTCCAAATTTAATTTTTAATCACCTTAAATTCTTCATTTCTCTCACCGTCCCTTAAAACCACCCTCCCCCCCCCCCCCCCCGCCTTCTTTCGTCTGCTTCATAAACACTCCAAAACTCATCCAAAAATTCAGAGATCTTATGGGGTTATGCACTTTAAAACTATGGTTGCTTCTTTTGATTGCATAAAAGGTCAAAAAGTGACAAAAACGTAACATTCTGGTGTGTCTCCCTTAAACAAGATGTCTACATAATAAGCGTTTTAGATGTAGAAACGAATTCGATAACAAAAAATACCCTGCAATTTACTCTGTCTAAATTGCTTAAACACACTGCGTTAGTTGTCCCAACGTGAAGATTCTATTGTTTCATCGAATATTTCATTTAAATTATTTTCAGATGTACCTCATACTGTTGTTTGATAATTTTAATTTGTCAGAAACTTTAAGAAAACCGCTCAGGTAAGACGAGGCTCCCTTTTAAAATATTACAACCAAGGGAAACCAATTTAGAAATGCTTTGAGTGAGTTCTAAGTTTCCTGGTAACCGTATCATCCAGAAGAACAGTATGGTTTAGACTGTCAAATTTATATTAATGGCTATCTGTTGTGATTCATCCTCTTAAAGGAGCAACGAAACTCACTTAAGAGATTATTTCTATGCTGTTGGGGCATTAAACCATAGCAGCTGCAAGACTGAACCATTTGAAGATGATCTTCAAGCATTTCTGGGCCTTGAATCTCTATCTTCTGTTAAGTGCTTTACAAGACTTCAAGTTGGAAGTTCTGTTTTTCATTCCAGACTGTAAAAAGTTTGTAGAAGAAATACATATACAGTAGCATACAGACACAAGGAAAGTTCTTCTATCAATTATGGCTTAATTCAAGTGTTCTTCAAGGCACAAGTTGGTTCCAGAATCTCCTGTGGTGCTGTAGTTGTTCCACTGTCAAGAGCCAATCAAGGCCTCTGCAAACAACATGAAGTGCTTGGGAGACCAGTGAGTCATATCATTACCCTGTGTCATCTAAGCAGGCATTTTTTTGTAGTTGTTCCTTTTGAAGACATTATTGATGTTTGTGTTTTCATGGCGTTTTCAGACAGTGAGGTGTATTATGCAGCTCATTTTCCCAATCATTTTGAAAAGGACTGAATACATCATATGCCTGATAGCTGTTGTAGCTTCCCTCATAGAGAGAAGCTATGGAAGGTGCTTTCTTTTGCTAGAAATAAATTATAATGCTCAGGAAGTAGAATCGTGGGTAATAAGTTCATTCATACTTTGTACTTTCTATGGTTAACTACAAGTTTTGAGATATGCAAATCAAGTCAGCAATTTCAATTGTTGTAAATAATCATTGTAAATAAACAGGGTCAATGCAAAGTCTGGAGTACGTGCAAAACCAACATCTTTAAAAGTAAGGAAAACAAACATAAGGCTCGAAAAAATGGAGTTAATTTCAAGGTGCAACAGTTATTTTTAATTACTGCTACATGTAAGTGAAGTTTTTGTCTTTGTCACCTTGTCAAATTTCAAGTAAATTTTACCTGAGCCGAAACGTTTGATCACCGAATCTGGAGAACTCCACCCCACCCCTTGACATTACTCTTGCCAGTCCATATTTCTAGATATGAAATGTCTATTGCAAATGTGGAATTCCACAGCATTTCCATGTAGAGGGATTGAGTTTTGCAATTAGTGGATGTACCATTGCTATGGGATACCTATGGGCACCTTATTCTCATACTTTTCTTATGCAGCATAATATCCCATATCAGTTGCATACAAAATGAAAGCCAAGTATACATCAGCCAGTCCTAAGGAAAACATATGAGAATCTCCTTCCCATAGTTTTCCCAAGCAATTTGACAATCCCATATAATTTCCATACAGAAGAGAAATCCAGTGAAATACTCATCGGTATGGATTAGATACGGGCATTTCATTCCCATAGTTTTCCCATACAAAGTTAGTCTAGGAATGAAATCCATACTCTTTCCATATCTTAAATTTTCACAAAATAGTGCACCATATCAGCTCCACATCATTGTCTAACCATCCCATATCTTCCCCATGTATGGGCACATATGGGCCATTATTTATCATACCAAACCCATACTTTTACTTTGGTAAGGGTATACCTAAAAATTCCTTTTGATCTGATTAATATACAGTGTATTAGCTTTTTTTGAACAAGATGTCTAATAGAGGCATATGAAACAAATTTATACAGTTAATTTTTAGTTCTTTTTTTTTGTGAATGGTATCTCGATCACCCTACCTCTAAATGTATTATTCTTTTTATATGGCTGAAGGGTGCATGCTGTTTTAGTGTAGGCCCTATGTTAAATGTACCAGTATATTGTACAGAAGCTTGTCAGTTGCATTGGAAATCTGAGCCCAGAAATTCTTGCAGACTTAATATAATATTAGTTTTGTAGCAAATAGTAGTTTGACTGCACCTTATTAGCCTATTTCAATTACACAGCTGAGGGCAACACTGGTAAAGTCATTGTCAATGGAACTAATGTGGTAAGCAAAATACCATTAAGACTATGCATGTTTTAATCTATCATGACAAGCAATTGTCATCAGTAAGTCGTGAACATGATTTTGTATCTGACCCATTCTTGTACAGTTACTGATAGGAAATATTTAAGAGCGTATCCAGGGGTAGACCAGGCAGGCGTGCTACATGTCATCTCACGGATTGCCACGAAACTTGATCAGAATTTAAGATTTACTCAAAAAACTAAAAACCCCAAAGCAGTTTGCATTTTGGATATTTCCGGGGGGAGCTAGACCACCCCCCCCCCCCGGTTTTGCCATGAAAATCTAAGAAAAAATACCCTGAAATTAAGTAAAAACGGAGTGCTCTTAAATTTAGCCTTTTTAACCAATGACAATTTGGCTTTGCATGTAAACTTGCATATCTTTCCTGCGTTCAAGGCAGCGGTAATTAGTCAATTTGATTGATACCTTGTCAATCAATGGAGGTTAATAATTAACCATGCATTTAGGCTTCCCAAATTGAGCCGGTTTCAAGGCAAAATATCTCCAATGGCCATTTCGCTGCTGTAAAGATTGTAGCATCCTAGTTTAACTAAGCATTCCGTCTCTTAAAATCAGTAGAACAATTTTTGGGCAATGCTATTTTTTTGCCGTGAACATCGACTAAAAATCTTACCTAGCGAGAGCAATTTTGACTTTCTGTTGACTTATAAATGAAATAAAATTATTGTCTTGATACTCGATTCCGTTAACAATAAATTGTTTAGCTTCTGGAAAGGTCGATTAATTCATAAAGAAAATAACAAAGAGAAAATGTCAATCCAAAGGGTAATTCTATTAAATGTAACCTAATTAATGATCGCATAAACATACCTACGTGTCTTGCAGATGAGCACGAGACGTTCATCGAGTTTTTAACGACTTAGGCAGGAGCTGTCGGCTATTTCATTGGCATGCGAGTAGATGGCGTGACAAGAATTCTGACACTAAAGGAAATTTTTTTGTTGGTATTATTTGGGATGTATTTAAATAACAAAGTAACTTTAACGTATCGAATTTGAAAACAGCTGATTGAGAAGCAGGGTAGAAGACAGTTTTTATTTGATACAGGGTATTAAAATTTAACGAGTTCCTATTGTGTGACAAGTTACACAGCGGTGGTCGACTGCAATCTGCAATCGCGGATCACACTATGGCTCAGCTTTGCTGTTCCTTTGGAGCCTATTGTGATAGCAAATGTGACCTTTCTTCCCGGCTTCTTGGCCAAAATCAGCTGGTACCGTTCAGTGTTTGTACAAATAACATAAAGCCTCATCTGAGAGGGATCAAGGTAGCGCAGACGTGGGTTTCATCCGAGAAGGAACTCATACTCGCACGTGTTGGTTTGTTCGACACGGATGGTAACCAATTTACAATTTGCCCCAAACATCGGGCGGAGCTGGGCGTCAAATTCAGACCTAAAAAGAAATGTCAGCATCCACTGCATGGCCATCGGAAAAGCAAACCGGACAGAGGAGTGAATCTTAAAATGTCAAAGGAAATCAAGGCGAAGTGGAATACAGTTGTTCCAATTGGTGCAGGTAAAAGCTTATTTGATATACGTACGTCTGGAATATTGGATAAGTCTGAAACAAAATCAAAGGCTCCTGTGAGCCAGCTCATGGATGTATCTCGCTGCATTAACTGCGATCTGCACTTTAACCTAGTAATGCACCCTCTCGCAGCTGTATTTTTTCGATGCCACCATTAGGCTCCCCTAAAAGAGTGCGTTGCGTGACATCCCGGAAAACCGGTGTCTGACATTTGCAGACTGCAGACTATAGTTTTGTTTCCCAGCGATTTTTATTTAGAGCAGTTTCCTACGAAAGTCTTGTACATTTTCGTGTAAAACAAAGGATCTTAGGAGGTTCGAGGCGGCGAAAACCGGAAGCGGCGTTGGATTTTTTTGGCAAAAATCGGTAAAGTTATCCTTTCCCAATCTTTTAAATAAGCCTGGTCAGTTTAAGTTATGAGAGGCTCCAAATACGTACCCAGGGTCTGGTGCTTGTGTGGATATTGCGATTAGGCTGGATAGGGTATCTAGGGTATAAAGTAGACAGATTTTTGTTTCACACAAACGCACGCACCGGGCTCATCAAGTTATCTTTTATGTGAAAAGTGAAAGAAAGAACCCGTAAAACCACTTGTGTACAAACCAACAAACAAATGACACATAAACTACAATTACAAACAGGTATTTGTAGACAATGCCGCGGTGACCACAGTGACGCGATGAAAGATATTCAGCTGCCAATAGCTGAGCCCACTGTTTCTGTCGTGGAGGCTGATCACACTGAGGAAACTACTGTCACAGAGGTACTCGTGAGACAAAGTCCTGAATTAGAGTGCACAGTGGAACCCGAACTTGAGGTGCCTGAACAACCACCGCCTTTAGAACCAGTACACTTGCAGTTTCAAGACGAAGCTTCAAGTGAGGTATGCATATTTACTGCGGGGTTATGTATCAGTCAATTCCAAAAGCGCCCACCCCCGCACCCCCCTCCTTAGGCAAACACCCGGGCATTTGACGTTTTTGGACATTTTTGATCAAATGCCCCGCTGTGTTTCCAGTTTAGACGGTCAAATGCCCCACTGTCAGGGCCTCAAAAATGGCAAATCAAGTGTAAATCTATAGCAAATCACTCGTTGCATGAAGCATTTTGGCACTCTCCCCGCTCATAATGAATATTTCATTCTAAAATCGCTTACCTTTTTCAAACCAAATCCGAAAAATTGTGCGCCGAAACTCTTTTCCGATGTCTTTTGTCGGCATTCCAAGCTTTGAATAAAGGCATATCAACTGTATATTTAGTAAACAACGGAAAACCTATGCGGAATCTTGAAGTGAAGGCTCTCGTGGTGAATGAATGAATGAATGAATGAAAATTTGCGCGCGAAAGACGCGCGAAACCCTTTACCTGGCGACCACCGTCCAATGTTTAGCCGTTAGTCAAATGCCCCACTGTGCGGGGTATCAAATACCCGAGGTATGCCCGGGGGAGGGGGGAAGTGCGCTTTTGGAATTGACTGACACATTATAGCCAGGCTTCTTTGGCTTCACTAATGCCACTTCTACTTCTCCAACAATGAAAATATATTGTCAGACTTCTCATATGAAACTCGCACCAAGATCACCGAGAGTGTGTGGTCCTTTATTCATTTTTGTAGTCGAGGTAACGTGTTTGAAAGGCCCTGAAGTACGGTGTGTCATGTCTCATTCCAGGATATGTATCGATATACAAGTAAATCTCAGATGAGTCAATTAATTTAGTTCAGTATGGAGCATACCACAACTTATTGATGTGATGAAGTAATATAAACTCGTTTGTATTTTCCTTCGACAATTTACTTGCATTATCTTTTTGTTCCAGCCAAGTGATCAGAATTCCGACATCTTCTCATCATCATCGCAGGGATCTTTAGCCCAGGGTGAGACATCACACGAATGGCAGCCAACACCTCGCGTTGAACATCAGCTACAGCATCTCAAAGTTACCTGATCAAAACAAGCGATGGGCGTGTCAGCCCTGTCAGGTCACAATGTAAGTCGGATGTTATGAGTATTTCATCTTCTACCCAACGATATTACAGAAAGAAAGCCGAACAGGCAGTTGAAATTGTTTTAAACGCCATCGCCCCAGGAAATTCGTCTTGGCTGTTACAGCAGGTGCTGAGCAAACATCAAAGAGTGCAAGGTGTTGATGCTGCTTTAGAAGAAGATGCCATAGTAGCTAGACTAGTTGAGCTGTAACGATGCAAACTCTTGGTCCACCCGCCAACAGATTCTTTCCATCTTCGCTAGCGACTATTCTAAGACAGAACTTTTGCAACTCGTACCAGGGTTGACAAAATTTAGAATCGACGAAGCGAGAAAACATGCCTTCCAGACAAAACCTGGACAGCCAATTGAGCCACCCACCATCACAAGGACAAGACTAGACCCTGTGAAAGTGGATCATTTCTTAGATTTCATATCGAGCCCCACATTTCTTCAAGATGTGGCATATGGAATGAAAACCTTAAAATTATCAAGCGGTGAAAACGTTGAGATCCCAAACGTGGTCAGAACGGTTATTTCATCACGCCTCGTCCAGTTATATTCGTCTTACTGCGCTGAATCTAGCGTTGAACCTCTGGGCCGTTCTACACTGTTCAGTATCATTAAGGTAAGATTTCAAACACATTTCATGTCATGTCTTTTAGTTGACATTCAAATTCTATGAGGGGATAAAATAGGGTCAGCATCCGCATTTTCAAATATATGGGTCTTTAAGACTGATTACCGCTTTGGCAGTTTTTGGTCAACCAGCATCGGATGTCATCGGATTTCATAAAGCATAGTGCATAAGCTATGTCTATTATTCTGTTATTCGGAATTGTCAACGAACATAACTGAGGTTTTTTTCAGGTAAAGAAAACGGACGATAGTAAAATCATCTCGTTTACTTAAATCGCATCCCAGAGAAGCTGGGATGCTCATTTATAGAAAGTACGATTTATTTGCTTGATCCATATGTAGCTTGTCGTGCACCTGAACCCAAAAATTTTTTTCGCTAAAATAAATCTTTGCACCTGTTTGAAACGCATTGCGCCGGTTTTTTTTTTTTTTTTTTTTTTTTTTTACCAAATCTTGACTAGTTATTTTGACTTTTGTAGGGTGTTAAAGTTGCAAAATCTGGCCTTCGTCTGCCCCACGACCGAGTCAGAAGGGGCTTGGGTCTATTCTCAATTTGACGTCACAAACTGATTTACATCGCATTAAGTCTTTGTAGACATGCATGCAAAGCGTTTGTGACGTCAAATCGAGAATAGACCCAAGCCCCTTCTGACTCGGTTGTGGGCTGACGAAGGCCAAATTTTACAACTTTAACACCCTACAAAAGTCAAAATAAGTAGTCAAGATTTGGCAAAAAAAAGGCGCAAGACGTTTCAAACAGGTGCAAAGATTTATTTTAGCGAAAAAAATTTTTGGGTTTAGATGTACGTTAAAATCTTAGTTTAGTGCATTTGATCGGTCTTAGTATGGAGTTTATACTCTTTTACGGCTTATCCTAATATCCTTTTATTTCTTATTTAAATTTAAATTGATTACAATTTAAAAATTGGAGTCAATCGATCCATCATTTCCAATCAATCAATATTGTATATAGCAGCAACCGTAAAGGCAGCTTACTCAGAAAGAACGGAGTTGCTATGCCGTGCAAATGATCGTACAAAGATCAACGTACCAACAGCATTCTGTACATTTCGGATTTGACAACGTGCATTCGCGTTTTTTAAACAAAGAGAACTTAAAGGGGCAGTGTCACGCTATTGTACCATCACTTTAAAAAGCTTAAAACTGCCAATGCATCAGTGGAAACCTTAAAATAATGGTCTAGTTTTGTTGCCAAAGGCTGTAGTACTGCATTGACACCATAAACTTCTGTATTCCATGTAAGATGACGAGGATGGAAATGGATTGAAATTTGAAAAAACTTGCCAGTTTTTTCAAAATTTCAAGCTATGCATTGAAAAATCAGCAAAAAATTATTATAGTTAGCTCTTCCTTCTAAAATTTCATTGGAATTCATCTTGCTGGTTCTGTAGGAGCATTTTTTGCACGATAACAGGTAAAAGGCAGTAATTTTGGCAGAATTGAACCAAAAACAGCAAAAATGCCGGTGACAGTGCTCCTTTAACGCAGGAAGAATAATAGGTGAGGTGGGGGGGGGGGGGGTCAATAATAAAATCACGTTTACTGTACAACAGACAGCTGGTGCTTCAATGCATGGGTACCTGCTCCACCTTTTTCCTTTTTTTATGTGCTTTTCCAGTTTTATTGTGTTAGTGATTATCAATAGTCTTTATTTCGTAGGTTTGTGCAGCATCTCAAAAAAAGTCTCTAGCTGGGCTTGACAGCACTCAAAGCGATGGAGTAAATGCAGTGTCGACGCTTGAGGAAATAACTAGGACACTTTGCCAATGCGGTAAATATGCCAAGAAGAATAACATGCGATTGATTTGCCTCCTTGGTTCCTTATGCATCGATGTTTAATTTTGTTTTATCCAGGTCTCAAAGATACGGACAAATGAAAGAAATCCTTAGTCGTCTCAAGGCAGGGAAGCGCTACCTTTCCTCTGATTTCAAAATACACATCTCAAGCGAAACACCATGCACTGACCACTGCAGCGTTTACGCATTGAGCAGTGCAGATGCTACTGAGTACTGCGGGACCTGTTCACATCACCACAACATGAGCTGTGACCGTTGTGATGATTTGAAAAACGCAATTGTGGATCTCCAGTTGGCATTATCTGAACTACATTTTAGGTAAGGTATTTAAGCAAGTCATTCGCTTCTCCTAACCTTACCACAAAGTGGACAATGACCACAGTCAAGAGCAGAATTTTATCGTTCGCCTGTGAGATTTATATATATTTATTCACTAAAGGAAGAGTGAGGGAACTAAGCCGAGTCCACAGTGAAGACAGTCTTCATTCAAATTGCATTTGATTCTGCAGTAATCATTTACGATCTTTCTATTTTTTAATACAGTGATCCTGAAAAGCGGGAGGAGCTGCAGCATGATATGGAAAATGCGATACCAAAACTCGAAGCTTGGAAATCGCATATCTTGCGTGCAGTTCACCAAGACGCCGCCAAAAATGCTGTTATTGACAAGCTTGCATCAAACCAAGTTCTCTTGATCATGGACTGGGCAATGAAGTTTTTGCCCACATGTTTTAGAGAGACCCAAAGAGACTGGTTTGGCAAGAAGGGGAAGCCTTGGCATGTCTGCGTTGCAATCACTAAGGCTGCAAATGAGGAAATTGAGGTACTTTTAATGCGGGACTTAACCTAAACACCGTTTTTGCGTCGCTTAACATGGGTCTGACGTTATGTGTATCTCGTTCGCGTTTCAAGCAATCCAAAATCCCTATGCTCATCCCACGAGGCCGTATTATGGGATATTTTGTGAATTTTTTGGTAATTTTTTTTCTCAAAGGATTTCTTAAATTTAGGGAAATAGGGAATATAGGTCTACAATTGAATTTGGAATGGAAAATAGTAAATGGACACCAAAATATAAATAAATTATTATTATTATTATTATTATTATTATTGTTATTATTATTATAATTAAAAACAGTTCCCCAGCAACCTTCAGTGCCCTCGTGGGGTGTCAACTGTCTGGTGGTGTTTCAGAACATTTTGTACATTTTATCCCTTCTTTAAACTCCTTAAAATTTCACCCCAATTCAACTTAGAAGTGCCACCTTAAGGGGAAGGATGTCAATACGGGTACGAAAATTCACTATTCTTGCCTTTTAGTCAAAAATGAGGATTTCGCTGCCTCTGTAGAAAGCTAACTCAGTTTTGTCAGTGTGCTACAAGACTTCAAAACATTTTATGTGGCTTTCGGAATGACATTCGTGTCAGAGACCGTAATTTACCTTTCATGTTTTTGTTTTAGACGAGAACCTATCTTCACCTCTTCGAAGAGTGCATCCAAAACTGGTTTGCTGTGGCATCCATCATTGAACATACTTTGTCCTTCCTCAAAACCCTGAATCCCGATATAACTGAGGTGTTTTAAGGTCAGACAACGATGGCTGCTACCATTGCGCCTACCTACTTCTGTCTCTTCCAAGCCTAGGTGATCGCGTTGGAGTAAAGATCTCTCGTTACGACTACAGCGAACCTCAGGCAGGCAAAGACATCTGCGACCGTCGCATCGCAGCCGTCAAAAGCCACATGCGACGGTATGTCAACGAGGGCAATGATGTCAAGAGCGCCGAAGACATGAAAAAAGCAATTGAGTCATACGGCGGAGTGAAGGGCTGTTATGCGGCAGTGTGTGAAGTTAAATCGTCTGCACAAACAATGACAAAACACACCATGCAGGGGGTGCAGTCATTACATAATTTTTCTTATGAAGCGGGAGGAATGAGAGCGTGGCATGCCTATAATGTGGGCCTGGCAAGTACTTTGATGGAAAGAAGCTGGCACGGTTCGGCACTCCCCAGGGCCCAACAAAGATGCAAATAAAACAACCCTTCAGTCAGCCAAGTGTACCAGCTGGTGTGTACCTTGCAAGAGCAGCAACCACAAGATCTCAGCCTGGCCCATCTCAGCTGCCTAGGTCTGACCAAGGAAGCATGGAGGAGAATGATCCTCTGCAGTTTTTGTGTCCTGAGGAAGGGTGCATTAAAATGTACCAGTCCTTTGCTGCTCTCCAAAAACACCTGGCACCTGGATGTCGGCAAGCATATAGTAAAGCTAGAGCGAGAATCAGTCTATGCTGAAATCAAACGAAAATGGGTTGAAACCTGCATAACGGTAAGTGGTAGCTACATTCATGTCGAGCCCTCTACGTCGGCAGCGCAAAATACCGGGGCTTCCCAGAAACACAAGAAGAAGAAGGATGGGCGCTTCGTAAAACTAGGAAATCTGTGGTCTTCTCTGAAAAGGCAAAAAACTACCGATGTGAGGTCTTCTTTAAAGGAGAAGAAACCGGTAAAAAGGCTAATGGCTCAGAAGCGGCTACAAGGATGAGAACATTGAGGACTGCCAACGGGGAGAAGATGTTTGGCAAAACTGATTGGTTAACAGAACAGCAAATCACCCGGTATTTCAGCAGGCTCTCCGCTCTCAATAAAAGTGGCCAATTACAACGCGAGGAGATAGCCAGTAAGGCAAGTGATGAGGAAGGTGATGATGTTGATGACCTCGTGGCTGAAGCGGATATGGTACGAACAAGGCGGCAAATAAGGAGAGATCTTGAACTGTAGAGTGTTATCAATGTATTTAGAGCTAGTCGTTCTCGAAAGTGAAATTCAGTGGGCAAGAGAAAATGAGGAACGAGAACGAGTTACCATGCGCCATGATAATTATTTTCAATGGGTTATAGTGAAAGTGGTGAGGGTACACTTTTAAAGGACAAGTTAGGTTGAGGGTATATTTGTTTTTAAGCAGGAGACCTTTGAAATTTTTTTGCAATATCTTTTTGTTGAGTGTTTTGTCAGGGAAGTTTAATTTTGATAGGCTGGAATTTTTTGAAAGCTACAGCCCCATGCGATGTACGACTTATTAAACGATCGGTCCCTAATATAAATGACTGACAAAAGGAGGTTTAGTGTCCGCGGAATAACAAAAACAACAACAACAAAACTTTATTTAGTCATGGAATCCTTTTCACTAAAAGAGGTCACTGCTTTGAACATCCGTAAAGATTTCATTTGTGTTTCACGTCTGCCGTCAGACAAGTCCATTTGAGGTCACCGAAAATCTGGGCAGATCTCATATCCCAGTCACGCAATCTTTAGCAGTGAAATCGTGAAATGCTACGTTAAAATTTACTGTGACGAAAGAGCAATCAAGGCCTCAGTATAAGTCTACACATGTTTTACATTGTTGTCAAAGAAAAAAACAATTGTATAAAAGACGCAAGAATTATCACAGACGAGGTTTATATCGGGTTACGTTGAAAGGAGGCATAAACAGAACACGTGCAAAGTAAGTCAGTGCAAATAGTTTGAGTTGTAATTTAGCATTTTCTTCAGGCCTGAATTGTTTGCAGATCTGTTCTTTGAAAATATGAAACTTAACAGTTACTTTAGTGTCAACATATACCTGAAATTATACAGTTGTAGTTGTGTTGAAAACGGTACTGAAATTGTTGTCACGCTCTACGTACTCGAACTGATGTCAACACGACTTTTAATATACGATAGTTCTTTCTGGTTCAAATAAAGTGGAGTATTAAAAGTCAAGAATTAAAAGCAATAAGAACTTAAGAAAATAATCGTGTGATTGCATTGCTTTCCTTTTTTTATCAAAGCGGCTTAAAATTCGATAACGTTCTCTGAAACGTCATCGCGATTTTTAATGTAATTAAATGAATTGCCGCCTTTGATTTTAAATTTTCTCCTTGTTATTTTCTTTATGAATTAATCGAGCTTTCCAGAATTTAAACAATTTATTTTTTACGTACTTGACCACCAAAACAATAATATTAGTTTCATTTAAAGAGATTATCTCCGCATGTTAAGTCAATGGAAAGTCGGAAATGCTCTCGCTAGGTACAATGTTTAACCGATGTTCACGGCAAAAAAGTAGCATTGCCCAAAAATTTTTCTATTGATTTTAAGAGACGGAATGCTTAGTTAAACTAGGATGCTATAATCTTTACAGCAGCGAAATGGCCATTGGAGATATTTTGCCTTGAAACCGGCTCAATTTGGGAAGCCTAAATGCATGGTTAATTATTAACCTCCACTGATTGACAAGGTATCAATCAAATTGACTAATTGCCACTGCCTTGAACGCAGGAAAGATATGCAAGTTTACATGCAAAGCCAAATTGTCATTGGTTAAAAAGGCTAAATTTAAGAGCACTCCGTTTTTACTTAATTTCAGGGTATTTTTTCTTAGATTTTCATGGCAAAACCGGGGGGGGGGGGGTGGTCTAGCTCCCCCCAGAAATATCCAAAATGCAAACTGCTTTGGGGTTTTTAGTTTTTTGAGTAAATCTTAAATTCTGATCAAGTTTCGTGGCAATCCGTGAGATGACATGTAGCACGCCTGCCTGGTCTACCCCTGGATACGCTCTTAACAATTCGATTATGAGCTTGAGATTTCTATCACGTGATAGCTGATGAATGGGAAGCCCGAATCAGCTATCACTCATAGAGATCAAGAGCAAATAATCTAATTGTTTTAGTACAAATGCACTATTAGTCTTTCACAAAAAAAAAAGTAAATTACCTAAATCCTCCTTGAAAAACTTTGAAAACGCGAAGCGGCCGCCATTTTGTCGACAATTAACTGCTTCTATCTATCACAGAATAGATAGCGAGTAGCATAGCCAATCACAAAATGGCATTCGTGATAGAATGCTACTAGATTTACACTAAAAGTAGTTCAACTGCTCAGTTGTTTCAACTACAAGGCTGCAGGTAACAGGTACAGGCAATGCATCCAGTATTTTACGGTATGTTTTGCAGGGTACGTACACTATGAAACCAAAACCCATGAAAATCTCATTTTTTTTCACAGTATTTTCATGGTATTTTCAAAACTTTTTCATGGGGTTTTCATTGTCAAATTAATGGTTTTTTCATGGGGTTTTTTACCATGAAATTGCCATGAAAAAAGCATTAAAAAATAATACCATGATAATCCTGTGAAAACCAGCAGATTCATGACCCATGAAATATTCAACATTTTGTAAAAGGCCATGAAAAAGTCATGAAAAGGCTATTAAATTTTAATGGCACATGGTATGGTATTTTAATGGCATTTTAATGATGCTGAAAAACCCATGAAACACCCATGAAAAACCGCCATGGAAAAAGCATTAAAAAACCATGAAAAACCTGTGAAAACCAGCAGATTCATGGCTCATGAAATTTTCCACATAATGGAAAACCCATGAAGTTAAAACGAGCATTTTCATGATACAAGTTTCATGGGTTTTTCATATGTGAAAAAACAATCACAGCCCCTGAAAATCCCTTGAAGGTTTTCATGGCTTTTCCATGGTTTTTTAACCCCATTTGAGGGTTGTCCATCACATTCATGGGGAAGGTGATGCCACACAAGAACCATGAACCATTTAATTCTGAATGCAATAAAACTGAAAAACATACCTTGACTGGAAAATCTAAGACCTTTATGGCCATTCAATTAATAAATAAATGCTAGGATAAGTCTTTAATTGATGAAAGCAAAGGATGAAACAGATTTGAAGCTGTCCAACAATTTTATTTTAACAATACGCAAATGACACTTTACAGACAAATCACGTCAAACTATTAAACTACATGGGCCAAAGAGATTTTTTTTCAAAAGTTTTACGTACACAGTATCAGGTAAGTTTTAATGTTAAGCGTAGTTGTCCAAATCACAAATTTATATAATAATTAATAGTGTCATATATTTCAAAAATGTAAAAATTATGTTTCAAACTTGTGCATTCAAGGGAAAGCCGATCTTGAGATTTGTACATGTGAATACTAAATTTACATGAACTGGAACAAGATGAAAGGAAAAACGGCAAACAGTGGACTTAGCTCATTTATTTAAATTTTGTATTGCTCAGGGAGCTTCTTTTGCTGTCCGTGGATGATATTGTCAACATGTCCCGCTCCAGCTTGTACTTTTTATTCATGTCTGAAACAAAAATAAGGCCTGCTTCAAACGTCACGCTACTGTCGTGCCGATTTAATAAAACTTAAATAGAATTTTTAGTGTCGAGCCAAAATATTCAAAAACCAGCAAAACAAGTTACCTTGTATCCAAAATGCTAAACATACACATTTTTATTAGCAAATTACATGAAGCGTCGTTCTAGACTGGTTTAGTCATGAATTCATTAGAGTACTCAAGATCATTTAAGATCTCAGCTAGACCTAGCGAATAACTGACCTCATCTGTAGTTTTACAACAGTTGAACTACTGACGATTTGAAGACCTGACAAGATACGAACGGCGGCCGCGATGGATTACACATTGCCGAGGAGCACTCTGATGATCTTGTTCAAAGTTTTACTGTGCCGTTGACAAGTTACGGGCTTTTATAATTTAAGAACTGTTCCTATTTATAATAACAGAGTAGGCTTATTTACTTACCAAAAACATTCAAAATTTCTCGATTTAAAAATGGCTTGCCGGCCTCTAAATCCACGGTGATGCGTTCATTTCCTTTCACATCGGCGCCACAATCTTCAGCCTTTCGTTTACTATAATAACGTTGTTGTTATTCACCCTGTAAACCACTCAAAAAACCATCTATGCGAAACAAAAAAACTACAATTATTCGCACGATAGACCGACCGAAACACAATTCAAAGATGGGTGCCAAGAGAGAATGAATAGAGGTCCTTTGTTCGGTGAAAAGCACGAGATAGTCACGTGAAAATTCTCGCACTATTATTGGCTGTTGCTGAGTAACATCCACTGGACTACTTGATTGCGGACTTCAGTGAAACATGCTCTGTCAACTAAGTGCAAGTGCTCGCTTCAATTCGTTTGCATTCGAGGATATATGAATCCAATTTCTGGCGAAGATTTTGACGAAAACACACTTTAGGAAGAGACTCATCTTCAGTTGAGTATAAAACATGCTTTAGATGTTTGTTACCGAACGTTGACGTGATAGCGAAGAGACGAACGAGTTCGTGGAGGTGAGAACTCTCGCTCGCTTTTAAGTCTTACGTTCGTTTCATTTCAAAGGACTTTGTAAATTTCATGAGCTTTTCGGATAAATCACTGAGTAAATGTGTGACTTAAGGATTGTATTTTATTTTATGTAATTGTCTTTTTGCCTTTTTAGTACTATGTTGTGTTTATATAGTAGCACTTAATTTAGGCTTAATCATAAATTTGTTTCCTTGAAAGAATTAAAGTATTGCAATACTTTAATTGGTCTTAAAGAATCACAAAACTTTGCAGTCTTTTTTTTTTTATTTAAAGCGGTGGAACTTTAACTTGATATTGATTGGCCACAAATTGCTCAAATTTGCATTTTGATGTCTCAGCTTACCATTGATTCCAAGACATTTCCAGCAATTCCAAATGCGATTTTTGTTTAGTCTTAGAATTTTTGGGAATTCTTTGTAATTCCAAATTATTCCCAACTGGATCAGTGAACATTCCGAGATGTTCTAATTAATTCCAAGCCTTTGTTTTTATCCTAATTCCTAGGAATAATCAATTGTGGGCCACAATAGAAACTACTGGGCTACCAGTAATATACTACCCCTAAAAAGTGGCAGTATAAAGACTTTTGTAGAGTGCTGAAAAATCAGGCCGTGGATTTTGATTAATAATATGAAGAATCACCTTTATTTGAATGGAACTGTGATAAGATATTTCAGATGATCACGTTTTATGATGAGAAGTTTCCTTCAGTCTAAACAACTCATGAAAATGGCTGGCTTGTCCCTCCCTCCTGCCTTTTTGCTCATCCGAACAAAATTAATTTCATTTTTGGTAAAACACAGCATGGATGTTGACATGACAATCTGGGAAGTACCCTAGGTGTGACACAGTGGGCCCCTCCTTGAAAAATCCTAGCTATGCCCCTTAGTGTGGTCTACACTTAATCCGGTCGCCATGTTTCTTCCGTATTAAATTATATTATTCTTTTGGTCACTTGTTATGGCACATTGTTCCATTTTTATTCTACTTTTATTGTCATCCCAGTACCGCTCCAGTATTGTTCTGGTACAAGTTTACAAGTCTAACACCTTTATTATGGTCTATTATCTGTTGGCTTGAATTTTGGTGCAAGGTAGTGACATCTATTTGTCCTTTCTTGATTGCCTTTCAATTTTAATAAATAAATTTTCAAAAGTCTATTTTTAAAATGAAAGTCTGTATCAACTATAATTTATTCAAGGCATGTGTGGTAAATTTTCATGATTCCCACCTTTTAAGCCCTAGAATCATGGAAAATTCATGACCCATGAAATCAGTAATGTAAACGAAACCTTTTTATATGCCATGAAAAGTATGTTTTCATGGGTCATTAAAGACATTGTGTCGAGTTTCATGGATTATTAATGGCCCATGAAATCGAAGACCACACCACCAGCCATTTTCATGGTCCATGAAAGTCCAAACACGACTTCCATGGGCCATGAAATATATAATGTGACGAGTTTCATGGCAAATTCATGGCCCATGAATGTATCTCCTTATCAAATTCATGGGTCATGAAATAAAATGCCACATTTTCATGGAAAATTCATGGCCAAAAGAAAACACATGAAATTACATTTTGCAGTTTTCATGGGCCATTAAATGGCTTTCATGGGGTTTTAACAGAAAATTCATGGCATTTTCATAAAACTGTGGCTCATAGTGATAGGAGTAGAAAAAAAACATGGGTGTCATAGTCTACTTGGAAGCAGTAGTTATGATCAACAGTACAATGTAAATGGGAACCAGTTGCCTTGAGTAGTTTAGTACTTGTACATAATTTTGTTTGTCTGGGATATTATTTTAGTTATTTTACAAGTATCTAGAATGGTCCAAATACTGACTGCTAGGAATTTTTTCATTTCCTCCTTTTTAGCTGCCAATGGAACTGATGTGACTCTTGGTAAGAAAAAAGCCTGTAACCTAAATTAAGCATGTTTTGATCTATGAGCAATTGTCATCAGTAAGTTATGAACATCATCTTGTATGTGACCCATCCTTGTAGAATTTTTTTAACTGATACCTGCATGTTCAATCACAGTGAAATAGGCTACAGTGCTTGTCCTCCGTCCTTGTTTATCTTCTGGTGTAGCCTAGTCTACGAAGCTGTTCTTTGTCTCGTCACGCAACGCTCCTCCCCACAACAGCTGCTGAGAACTGAACCACATTCATTTTCCGACCATTAGCCAATCAGGCTCAGCCTTCCATTTTCTGGAAGGTGTACGCGCCAATATTTTCCTCACATCGGTGTACCTCCAATCACAACATAGTTTATATCAGTGTCTAGAGTGCGCTAACTACAGTGGAGTGATAGTGATAGGAAGTGGATAGCATTTTATTTACGTTTTACTAGGATACTAGATCTTTACATGTAATTGTACTTGACTTTTTTCCCATGTAGACGAGTTTGGAGTTGACATTAATCGTGAACAAAATGCATGTGACAAACTGTTTTCAGGACTTGTCACATTTTGATTTGGAAATGCACTCAACACAAGACTGTAGGCTGGGTGTCTTTGAATTGGAGATAGGAAGCCAGGAACGTAAGTCATAGGCACCCTAATCCCGCTTTTAGGAGTCAATAGGAGAAGAAATACAAGCCCTTTAATTTGCCTTTGCAAAATTTCAGGGATTTAGATGCTTTTGCACGGTCGGTTGCGGACACGTTTTCATGGGCAGTGAGCCTCTCCATCGGGAATATGTTGTATCATTTCTGCAGCTTGTAGCAATTGCTTTGCTCTTGGAATTAGTTCTCTTTCACTGAAGACTTCCTCAATTTCTCATTGAATTTCTTTTTACGAAGCTCATTGGAACTTTTTTAACCGCTTGTAGCAAACATTTCTGAGCTAGATTAAGGAATACCCGACCACACCATTTACAGACAGTGAATGACAATAGCATCCATTGCAAATGAACCATCCGCTGCAGTTTGAAAAACAGCTCACATCCACATTGGGTAATGATTGAATGATTTGTTGACAATTGATTAATTTTAACTTTTGCCAAAGACCTTTGTTTATTGTGATTTGCTGATGGCGATGATAGCGTAAAACACCATCGACAATCTTTTTAGGAATTGCTTCATTTGTGACCAGAGTTGGTGACATATCTGACAGAATTTTTGTGATGCATGCTTGGTTTGTTCGTTAGACTGCAAACACAAACGGGAAAGGAATGTGGTTCAGTTTTCAGCAGCAGTTAGTTGGGAGGAGCATTGCACAACGAGACAAAGAATGGCTGAGTAGGAGATGAGGTGTAGGTTATATATTGTATAAATTACAGTATATTCTGCAGAAGCCTGTCAGGTGCAGTGCAAATCTGAGCCCAGAAATTCTTGCAAACTTAAATTATTAGTAGTATTGTAGCAAATAGTAGTTGGATTGCACCTTAGCTTATTTCAATTACACAGCTGCAGGCAACAGGTTACTACAGTCAATGTACAATGTATGTGGTATTGTTATGTTTCCATCTCCCCTTCAAAAAAGAAATACAGCTGAGGAGTAGAAAGAATCAAGGGTGTCTCAGTTCTGCTTAGAAACAGTTATGATCAAGAATAAATGGGTGCCAACCGGTTGCCTTGAGTAGTTCAGTTCTTGTACATAATGTTGTTTGTCTGGGATATTTAGCAATGTTACAAGTAGAATGATCCAAATACTGACTGCTAGGAAATTTTTCATTTCCTCAGTTTTAGCTGCCAATGGAACTGATGTGACTCATGGTAAGCAAAAAACTATAGCCTAACTAAATTAAGTATGTTTTGATCTTCAAGCAATAATGTATTGTCATCAGTAATTTGTGAACATCATTTCATATCTGACCCATCTTTGTAAAATTACTGACAGTACCTGTTCAATCACGGTAATGAGAGCGAAATAGGCATTTAAACTCTTGTCCTCTGTACTGTTTATCTTCTATAACCAAGGGCAAGCTTTAAGGAAGGCATGATACAGTTATTTATTACTTACCATATTGCAAGTATAAAGACTGATAAAGGTGTGTCTTGCTGATCGGTTGAGGAACATTACCTAAATTACCTAATTACAATCTGATTAATTTTAGTTGTTTTTGAACATTAGACATCCAGTAGAGGCATACAAAACATAATATTATAAACTTACATAGCTTTTAGTTTGTTTTGTGAATGCTATCTCACTTTGCCTCTAAATGCATAATACTTTTCATATGGCTTAAGGGTGCTGTTTTAATGCAGGCTGTATATTGTATGAATTATATTCTACAGAGACCTGTCAGGTGCAGCGCAAATTAGAGCCGAGAAATTCTTGGAAACTTAATATAGTATTAGTATTATAGTAGTTTGAGTGCACCTTAGCTTATTTCAACTACAAGGCTGCAGGCAACAGGTACAGTCAGTGTATCTGGCATTGTTATGTTTCCATCTCCCCTTCAAAAATAAAGAAATATACCTGATTGCAGGGTAGAAGGGAGTAGAAATAATCACAGCTGTAGCAGTCTACTTTGACTGACCAGAAATGGGAACCGGTTGCCTTGAGTAATTTAGTTCTCTTACACAATTTTGTTTACCTGGGAACTTTTCATTTCCTCTTTTTTAGCAGGTAGCACAACTGATACGACCCCTGGTAAGCAAAAGACTATATCATTTGCATGTTTTGGTCTATGAGCAATTGTCATCAGTAAGTTGTGAACATCATTTCGTATCTGACCCATCCTTGTAGAATTACTGTTTACCATATTTATATATCGTGATGGGAATGTTAAAACCAAGTACAGGGTTACCTTAATAATTGCCATTTAGTCACACTTTGTTGCTCTTTCTACCTAGTACCAAGCAGCAGTGCTGGAGGGGCTGCTGTATGGCCACCTCGATGATACCCAGCCCCAGGCCTACCGCAAGTATACCCCCCTGGAGGATCCCTTCCATAAGTGCCAGCTGCTGATGGACTGCCACCTGATCGGCAGACATTCAGACCAGAAAGAAGTAAGTGATAGCTGAAACAATTAAAGTAACCATAACCCCAATATATATTTTGGCTAAAATACTTTTTGTTCCTGTTTGAAATGCATTGCACCCTTTCAACCATATCTTGACTTTTTAAAGGCTGTAAAAATTACAAAAATTAATATAGCCATTGTGTGTCCCATTACCGGGCTAGAAAGGGGCCTGGGTCTAGTCCTGGTTTAACATCGGAAACTGATTTGCATTGCAGTATACAACTGTATGTAAGTCTCTGTCAACATGCATCCGGTAAGTGCTTTTGTGACATGAAATGCTGAGCACATCTTGTTTTGAGCTCACTGACTAAGTCTGAAGCTTTTATTTATTTGCTGCAAATCATAACCAAATCCAAAATCTCAAATATTAACGAATCACACCTAAATACCAGCTAACAAAGAAGCACAAAACCAATCACAAATATAACCCTGTCACCCCATATATGACAAAACTGTAAATATTGATTTCAGTATTATCACATCAGACTACTGCAGCAATGGATACTCAAACACATTCCTAATCTGTGTTTACAACTAGTATCAGTAAAAAATATATTTGGGGTTATGGGCACTTTTTAAACTGATATCAGTATTGCAAACTGATAGATGTTCATCTGTTTTTTAATGGGAGTTACAATAATTATTATACATATCAATAAAAGAGTAAATGACCCGGTTTTGAAATTAAAGCACATACTTAAGCTAAAAAAGAGTGCTCCCAATGTTGCTGTTATTTTTTAGAGATATTTCATTTTTTGAGTGGGCAAACTTTTTCAGTCATTATTATTACATTGTAAATAAATAAATAAATACATACATATTTATATAGCCCTTATTGTAAGGCTAAGCTCTTTACAAATGCCAAAAAAAGAACACTATTAATAAAAATATTTTCTAAAAAGAAATGTCTTAAGCCTTGATTTAAAAACTGATATAGCTTCTGAACAGCGAACAAAATGTGGCAGATGGTTCCAAAGTAAAGGTGAAGAGACTGAAAAAGATCTAAAGCCATAGCTTTTAAGGGAGTAAGGGACAGCATTTTTCTGGACAAAAAAAAAAACTCAAAAATGACCATGATAGTGTCCCTTCCAATTAATGAAAGTTGCAATCATGATTAAAACTTACAAATATAAATGACAAGAACTGTGTTCAAGTAGGAAACACAATGAAATGAAATAGAGTCATTACTAATGGTGTTTCTATTTTAGATGTTTTAATACAAGTATCTGTACAATTAACACGACTTTTATGGCTGGGTTATTTATCACCTAAGATAGTAACAGATACTCTTGTTCATAGAGCACACCACATTCCATTGTTCCCTCTAATGGGTTTTTAAAGGTGAAATATTCCTTCTCAAAATCCTTGCTGTCAACTGACGGAGTCTTAGCTTCTTAATGAAGTTGACTCTTGTCTTCCCTTAAACTGCAGTAGCTGCTAAAACAGTATTCCAACCTCTTAGCTTTAATTTATCTTTATCTTGTCTTCATCAAATTTGTCAGAATTTGAAACAAAGGAAACAAGCTAACTGGTTTGACAAATTGAAACCAGTAGCATGTGCACAAGATGATAAATTTTGCCTTAATTAATGTCTTTTTTTTTTTCAGTTAAATGCTTCAATTGCTGTGGATCGGGGCACACCCAAAGGGACTGCCCCTCAGCAGCTGGAACTAATTTTTGGCGTCATGGTTGCCAGGGTGGCCACCGCCCACGACGTGGCCGTGGAGACCACCGTGGTGGCCACTCCTCCTCTGGGGCTAAAGTCACCAACATCTCATTGTAATTTTTAAGTCCTTTTTTCACACTTTTATTAACTTAATTATAATACTAACTTGACTTACAATGTTGACTTACAAGAAACAAATTTACAATGGGTCACAGTTGCACCTACAGTTGTAATTACCACACAAAAGTCTGCTTGTGATGAAAAACTTGAATTAACTGGAGATTTAAGCACCCAGTATTTTTCAAAAACTTGATGTTATTGATCTTTCGTTCGGTTTCATAGTTTTAGTAACTATTTTACTTTGAAATCTTTGGAGTTTGGGTCAAATTTGGGTTCTTCTGCAGCTGGGCCAAATTAGAAACAGTTTCCCAATTATTATAAAGTAATTCAGTAAGTTAAGTAAAGGACATGGTTTGAATTTTATTCGAAATAAAACATCTTGAAGAGTAAGATGAACTTGTTAATTTGAGAGTTGGTGCCAGTAACCTTGAAATTCATTCCAGAACTGCCTAACATGGGAACATTAGGGAGCTTAAGTAACGAGGGCGATGACAGCAACGACAATGCCACAAAACAGGCTTATGAACAAAAGCAATCGCTCTGCATGTGTGTTTTACATTTGGTACATTTCATTGCTGTCCCAAGCAAAACATGAACATGAAATGATCATATAATGTTTTCTCGAGAACATGAGCGCATGACAGCAAATTTTTCTTTCTATTTCCTTACTATGACGTTGTTCATAGTAATTTAGTCCTTTCACACTTTGCCAGCATTTATTTAACTTGAATAATTTGGAATAATTGTGAAAGAGTTACAAAAATGAGAAGTTATGAAATAATGCATGTTTTCATTGCTGTTGACTTCGTCGTTGCTTAAGCTCGCTATTGATTAATAAAAGACGTTGTACAAGGTTTCAAATTCTGAACACAGATTGTCTGTTTTAAACCGTATTTTATGTTATTTAAAATTGGTGTATAAAAATAGAGTCAATCAGTTTATTGTACTGAAATACTTTTACTTATGATTCAAGTACAACAGAGTGTGGCAGACTGAATATTTGTCTCAGCTGATCAATCAAGAAATTAAAGTCACTCTGCAATTTAAAAATGATATTCGGAAACTGTTTATTTTGTGTGTGTACAAGTAAGGAATAATAGTCTTTTGATTACTCTTTTATGATAATAATGGAGAGGCTGTAGATGGACAGGGAATAGTATTTTTAAAGGGGAACATATTGAATGTCAAAGGCCAGCCCATTGCAAAACATTAACTTTGGTAAACTTTTTTGACCATTGACTCCCATATTTAGATTGAAAACTAAAGTAATGTTTAACCCATTGGCACCCGTGCCGGCCAAAACCGGCCGTAAAAAACTCCCATGCTTCAAAACATTGCAACTTTCTCAATCGCACGAATATTGCCTTAACTGTTAGTTGTGAGCACGAAATGGAATGCCCTTTAAATTTGGATATCCAATAAATGCAAGAAACGTAGCGATTTTTACCAAATATGGCCTTTTGAGTTTGGACAAGAACGAAACTGGCCGTTTTTAACGTCAAAGAGAAACAACAAAAATGCCCCTTTTTGTCTTCATGTTTTTTAGAGAAAATCATCGTCGAAAAACCAAAATTCAACCATCATAACGAAATTCAGTCCTTTTTCTAGCTTAGAAATGACTTCTTTTGTTGATATTCTTCTCCCCAGCGTAGATACAGCCTTTTGTACCAGTGCATTCGGGCCTTCCCGACATTTTCAACATCTTGAGCGCATTGCATGCTGGGAACTAACGAGAATTTTGGACAGCGCCCGTTCCTTCCCCCAATTCTTTCACATAGCCACTCCGACCTACCGCCAAAATTTCCTGCTCCTGGTCATCTTCAGTACACAGAAATTCCAAAATATGTGGCGGTAGGTCGAGAAATTCATCAATAGTGGAGTCCCAAGGGTACTAAGTGTTCGACCGGCCAAATTCCCAGTTCGTCGAGTAACAAGCCAAATTCAACAACAAAGTACATCACCTTGCTCGATTCTTTGAGAAAGTGGACTCTTAGCTACCGTCACGCTTAATGATGCTCATCAGGCAGCCGCTAAAGATGAAAAATGGCTGTAAATTTAGCAGAAATCGCAAGCAAACCGAACTTGGGCCATTGTTGTCGCTTCACGGATAAAAAATAGCTACGTCAAAATGACGTTTTCAGAAACCTTGAGCCTCCAGTGCCTTAGGACAGCACCACTTTTCCCTGGTAGTTCAAATAAAGAGTCACGAATTGCTATTCATCGTTTATAGGTGGAAAATCACTCGGAAAATGTAAAACCCTGCGGTAGTCAATGGGTTAATAAATGAGCAAGAGTGTTTTATCAAGTTTAACTCATTCTTGTCCGGCTCTGCAATTTACTGGTCGCTGAAGACCAGTGCTTTGAAAACCTGTAACTTTTCCAAATCCCGGACTATATTTGAAATGAGCCATTATTATTGCCAAATACGGAGTTTCTTAGACTTTGTCACTCCTAAAACGTATTAAAAGTACCGATTTTCCTTGAATATGACTGTTTATTCTGTTGCAAAACCAAAAAATGCTCTAAGACAACACCAAAAATAAGCAACTTTGTTTTAAAGTTTTGAAGACAAAAAAACCCTCTTCAAGCTAAAAGTCTACATTGGCAATAAACTTCGATTCAACTTCTTGCAATCTGTTCCAATTTGCCCGCTCACTTCCTTTGCCCGACCTGGGTAAAGCTATTTGATTTCAGTTGCTCCCACTGGTCTGACATGTTCGCATTTGTGACCCAAAGGAGTTCTGGGATATACGTGCCGAGCCACCCAGTCCTGCTGGCAAAATATTGCACCGATTGCATTATTTACAAGTCAAAACTCGCCAAAATTGCCATGCCAGGTCCCGGAATCTACTTACAGAATGGCTAGAAACACAACTTCACTTCGTGAATCACCATGACTCGATCGAAAACTTTCGACGGCTCACTTGGTGTGAAATTGCTTCCCACCTCTGTCTTCTTTCAGAGGATTGCCTCTACCTACCAACCCAGCTTTATGATCTAAGGCAGAGGGCTTCTGAGGTGGAAAATGGCTCGAAAAACACATTAATCAAATACATGCCGAGTTGTAGCTGA
>JAEMWC010001190.1:0-80000 GCA_016490735.1 Pachyseris speciosa | reverse complement strand
TGTCAATATCAAATTAAGACCCATTCTAAACGATGTGTTGGGAAGACATAGAGGCTTTCCTCATCCATCCTACAAAGAAGTTCTGGACCATGGCTTATGCAGAGATTGTGCCACTGAAACTTCTGCATCCAGGAGCACACAGGAGGTAGCTGTAAATCATCTCCCATAAGCACTACTACAGGAAGGGCTCCCCAAAGCTCTTCTGCATTTGCTCCTCTGTTAATTGCACATCGCGTATGCTGATCCATCCAGCCCAGAGTGGTGCGACCAAACATTGATCGCTCATCGCCAACCAGAACTTTCAGATTTTTGCACCTGTTCTGAATTTTCTCTAACACAGGACCTGAAGGTACAGTTAGCTCATTGCAAGATCTTCCACCAGTTGGGATTCCTAAAAAGCTGTGAACAGTACTGCCTTGAACAAGATAGGCAGAATTCCCAGTGGGGGTTATCACCTGTACTGCGTCATTCTTTCTGAATAATTGCCGCGCTAGCCTCTGAAGGTATTTGATAAGATATGACTTTCCTGTTCCTGCAGTTCCAGAGACAACAGGGTGCAAAGGATGATAATCATTCTGGTTCTCGACAAAGGTGTAGAGTGTGTGCAATACTAGACTGACTAGAGCTCTCTGATTGTCATTTAAGGACACTGGAGATACATCTGGTAATTCAAGGCCCACAGTTTCGTGTTCTTCAGCTTGTTTTATGGTTTCATCAAGCCATGTCTTTGGGTCTTTACCTTCAGGAAGATTGATGGAAACACTGCTCCAGTTATATTGCTCTCCACCGTCATCATAATTTAAGTCCTTCTCTACACCTTCGTATCTCTGATTCTGGCCTGCATAGACATCAACCCAGTCTGGTTGGTCTTCTGCTTCAACAGCATCATCATCCTCGTTGTCTTCAAATACCAGTTCTTGGGATGTTCTGCATAGTGCTTCGCCTTAAAAACTTGCGTTTTCACAAATGTTGGGCACTCGTTAGTTGCAACAAAGTCCTTAAAACGATCAATCCAAGATTCAGAATCTCCCTTTACTTCTTGGATGTGAAACCAGTTTGGCCACTGTAAGAGGAGCATTGATCTACAGTAGTTCTCACTCAATGGCCATGTCGCATGTGTAGCACCCTCACTTACAACTGGCACCCTGCCATCCTTAGATGCAAACTGGTACCAAGAGCAATGCTGGTCCTACGCTCATGCAAGATACTTATCTAAAGGGGTGCTGCATGTCGCAGTGTCACCATCACGTTCTAGAAGCCTTGACCCTGTCATTGACAAATACGTAAACTGACGGCTACAACGCCAAAGTGCTAATCCACTAAGCTCAAATGAGGCCTCGGGACCACTGATATCTCGCCTTCCCGCTGTCTTTATTAGCATCTTAGCGCAAATTGACTTCCCTGTCACTTGATCAACATCAGCTGTATCTACAGCATTTACCATGTCCTCAAAGAGGTCAGCAGTAGCGCCAGTACGTTCACTGTCTTTACATGCATATAGCCACACACGATAGTTATTGAGGCCGGCAGCAATATGTGATATATTGCAGTCAGCTGAGGGCTACGCCCTCAAAACTCACTTTCAAATTCCATGTGGCACACCCTCTCATTAGGCCGCAATCCTTGCCAAGGATGGCGAGGTGTCCTCAAGCAGTAATCTGAACAACTGAGCAACCCAACTCGGTTCACCAAGAGCAAATGATCCTCCAGCATGGCATTTTGGGTTAAAGCTATATCCATCAGCATCTTTACCAGGGGATCTCGGTCATTCGGTATTGGGTTAGCTGAACCCTTAGGTAGAGGCCAGAGATCTTTTCTTGGCTTTCCTTCCTCATCTCTACTAGCTGGGTGTAATGCCGTCATGGCTAGGTTTGCTTCAGCCCACTGATTAAGTATGGCAGCACACTCATCTTCATCACACTCATCGTTATGAGCTTGACCGTACAACAGCTGATGTGGCTGTCTGTCCTCTGTCCAGCTAAGTTGGTGCCATTGGACTTGGCCGCGGGACTTGACAAATTCATACCGGTACCAATAGTCAGAGACACCAAACACAGGCTTTAGAACCTTGTCATGGTATGACTGCGTACGCAGGTCAAAGTAGTTTACCACAACATGAGTGTTCTCCTGTACAGCCTTGTAGCGGGCATTGCTATCATCAGCAAGGTTAACTTCTTCCCCTGTGGTCTGCAAAATGTACAGTTTAAGTAGTCTTCTGAGTGGAGGAAAGTAAAACTCAGCACAACTTCCAGTCATAAAAAATGAAGGCAATGCTTTCTTCTCATTCACCATGAACTCAACCAAAGCTCGAAGCTCTCTCCGTCTTTGATGGCAATACTGAGCAGTGCCACGCAAATTTGCTCCAAAATACAATAGCTTGTTGGTGAATGAAGTATCACCCGTTGCCAGTCACTCCCGTAGATCTGCAACCGTTCACTGTGGATCTCCTAGTTGCTGATCAACAAAGTATCTGCTCTGTTCTAAGGCACGCTTCCTCATGATCACGTTGTGTACAACGAACTTCTATACTTTGAGTCTAACAAACCTCCCGTCCTGATACCAAAGCAGGTGCTTCGCCCAGTCATGTAGTGTGGGACATGTTATCGGACGATTGATATGAAAATCACCTTTCCCACACGGGAACAAGCAGGGGAAAGCCATTGTGAAAAAATATGCAGTCGTAAACTCAGATGCTGGGGTTGTGTCGGTGCTCGACCATGGAATCACGGGTTGCGTACGACCTTGCTCGACCCCTTCTTTTTCAGCCTCCTGGGGCTCAGACACAACTTCATTTATGGCTGCTTCCACCTGAGCTTGCACATTCACTCCTGGCTCAGGAAGAAAACCCCAGAGACTGTCTAGCCATCGCTACTATCTATTTCGCCTGCATCCAACTGCTGTGGGGCAGGACCTTGATCGTTCATGTGTTCTGCGGTTTCAGAAAACTCGACTGTTCTCAAATTGGACAATTCACCATCAGCTGGTAAATTCTGCAGACGAGCCTCGTCAATAACTATGTCAGTATAGAAAGGATTATTGTCCTTCAGCCAACAGAGAGCACCTTCAACCCGTTTTCTTCTAACTCTAAAGTCCTTATGGATGTTATCTTTCTCCTTCTTCTCACACGTATGATGTCCACTTCTGCTAGTAGACGTGGCAGAATAGTAGCTGGTTCTCGCACTGCTTGAGGGAATGCAATACAGTGACCCCTAGAAGCAATTCCTAAGGCCACAAAGTTTTCAAAGTAATTTTATTTTGTAATAAAACATTTTTTCAAAAGCGTCATTAAACCCATAATTTAAACCAAAACAAGTATCTTTGATGCATGATAAAGATTAACAACTAATTAGCCTACCTACACAAAACCGACTTTTTCCTCCTGAAAAGGCATTTCTTTATAAGCTGTTCGCAATTATAGCCCCCTCAGGGTTCTGGACCAGAAGCGAAAGCCTGAAGAGGCATAATAGAAGGCTGCACATACATGAAGAAGGTCAAAGAAGTAAGTTAAAAAAAATTTGATACGTGCAAAGAAATCCCGATTAAAGAAACCACGTAAGCAAGGTGGTATTGGGTAATTTGTCAGCTTGCCTGAAAGGTGGTATCGAATAATATTCTTGCTGTCACGAGAACATGGAGCTAGCACATCAAAATGGCTGCCGTGTCATACTTAAATTTTCAGCAGTATCCCGTTCTCAGAAGGAAAACACAGGTTTTTAAAACTGTAAATCAAAAGAACAAGATCCAGGGAACACTCGACAGCGTAAACAATGGAAATAGCTATTGAAAATTTCCATAGTATGTAAAAAACATGTAATTAACATGTAAATGATCAGAAAGATACTGTAAATGAATATTTACATGATTTTTACCCATTTACATGTTCTGACAAATCCTGTAAAAAACATGTAAATAATTCAGGTGAAACATGTAAATTATGGAAAAGATCCTGTAAATTTCTCAGCCCAGGGACACAAGACCCTGTAAATACCATGTAAATGAAATAAAGAATCCTGTAAATAGCATGTTAATCCAGTAAGGGAGCCTGTAAATATCATGTAAATCGAATCAAGGAGCCTGTAAATATCATGCGAATCGAATGAGGGGTCTGTAAATATCATGTAAATGGAAAAGGGAGCCTGTAAATATCACGTAAATCGAATAAGGGAGCCTGTAAATATCATGTAAATCGAATAAAGGAGCCTGTAAATAACATGTAAATCGAATAAGGGAGCCTGTAAATATCATGTAAATTGTAAAGATCACGTAAATCGACTAAAGGAGCCTGTAAATATCATGTTAATCGATTAAAGGAGCCTGTAAATGTCACGTAAATCGAATAAAGGAGCCTGTAAACATCATGTAAATCGAATAAAGGAGCCTGTAAATATCATGCAAACCGAATAAGGGGGCCTGTAAATATCATGTAAATTGAATAAAGGAGCCTGTGAAAATCATGTAAATCGAATAAAGGAGCCTGCAAATAACATGTAAATGGAATAAGGGGGCCTGTAAAAAATCATGTCAATCGAATAAGGTAACCTGTAAATATCACGTAAATCAAATAAAGGAACCTGTAAAAGTCATGTAAATAGAATAAGGGGGCCTGTAAATATCACGTAAATGGAAGGGAGCCTGTAAATATCATATAAATTGAATCAGGGAATCCTGCAAACATCACGTAAATCGAGTAAAAGAGCCTTTAAAAAGCTGCTTTATAAATTGTTTTATTGTAATTCCATTGATCATAATGTAACACCCTTTTCAATCGTTTACGATTCTAAGATTTCTGTGTCTGTCAATATAAATATAACCTTAATTTCTGCCTGTGTGACAACTTAAACCATCAATATTCATTCAATGTTTTACTGGAGACCACTCCTTACATTCACTCTACCATACTATATGAACAACGTGCATGCAGATTTTAGGAATTCTGAATTCCAATTTCTCCGCCGACAAATATTAAAAAGGTTTGACTTTTGTCACAAATAAATGTCCAGTTTCATCAAATATTTTTAACTTCTGCATCCTCAAAACTAATTTAATATTTTTGTATAAAACTATGTGACACAAGCAAAAGTTCACTGGAATTGTTACACAACTGCGAGGATCACTCTTCATTTAACAATGTTTCAGTACTAACCACATTCATGTTCAACCTGTTTCTGTGCAACACAACAGAACTGTTGGTGAGGTAGTACATGTCCTTAATGCTTGCTTCAAACAAGCAATACAACATTGCTGCATTAACATAATACCTGGGTTACTTCGCCTTTATAAACTAGTCTGTTCAGCACAAATTGTGATATTATAATAAGTGCCTTGTCTTCTTCCATAAAAATTCCAAATGATTTACATAAGAGTGAAATAAAGGTTCATATGATTATTAATCGATTAAAGTCTGTGTAAAATACAAACTGGTATATAAAAGTATGCATCATCATTTAAGATATAAATACTCCAATTATTGGGGCTGGCGCATGGTCGCTTACGACAAACAAATCATCCATATATTTTTCCTTTTTGATGTGTTGTGCTTCCAGGAAATATGCAATCCAACCCAAAAGAGTCTGAAATTAAATTCTGATTTCTAGAGGAAGGGAATCTTAAAGACAAAATTTTTTAAGGCACGAAGCTAACCTGGGACTTTTGGAGCTGTTGGAGAATCAGGGTCCATACCGAGGAAACCTCGTTTGGGGGATTATTGATATTTTCTGGAACAAAACATTTTATCCTTGGTTTAAATTTTTGTAACGCTTTTCAAACTAAGGAAAATAAAAGCTGTTGAAACCTCAAATTAAACCACTGTGGTTACATGCACAAATTGTCGTGTGTTATCATTTCATTGTCGGTTTTTCTTTTAACAATTTTGTTTTCAAGCACCTGCCCAAGAGACTGCAGGAGATCTTCTTTTCTGGAATCACTTGATGAGGAAAGGCAAAACTGCATGCATGCAGATTTTAGTTTCTGAATATTCGCAGAACCCACTGTTTTCGCCTTTAAGTAATGCAATCCAACAGTGACTGCTTGGTCTCTTGGCACCTAACAAAAACAATGAAACTACTCATCAGGACGAACCTAAAATGTATTTAAGTTATTTATATGTTTTATGCAGGTTTTGTATAAGCATCCATGTTAAAGCTGTATTTCACAAGTCAATTGCAAAATTCTAACCCCCTGAGGACAGGTTTTATTCTAGGAATTGGCCAGTGAGGACCACAGATATTATAAAGTTCTCAAAGCTAAAAGGAGAACTGTATCTTACTAACAGTGATACTTGCAATATTATTGACACTACATAAATAATGAAGACATAACACAATCATTTCAAAACGCAGCGTTTTCTCTCTTCAGTGGTCTTTGGAATGAGCTATGCAAGCTCTTGGAAGCAGCCACCTGTGGCTGATAATGCAACTGTTCACTTATGAACATCAGTCCCATACATGTAAGTGTCCAGCCCCAGTTCGACATGTTTTCTGCTTCTTGATAGTGTCCCATTAGAAAAGCTTTGACTTTACTTAGAAATCCAGACCTCAGAGGCACCAGACCACATACTGTATTGCAAAATATCCCCAAAATATCAGTATAGTGTACAGCTGTACTTACAAATCCTGAATTCAGAAGTTTCAATTCATTGGCCTGTATATGCTCCAACCTTTTTGTTTCATATTCAGATAATTCCTAAACCCAAAGAAAAGGGTTAAATTAAGGCTTGTGTTTACCATTAGTTAAATTATTTTTGTAAGTGAGTACAGTCAAACCTCGATTATCTGGACTCGTAGGGACTGAGCTGAATAGTCCGCATTATCGAAAATATGAATATTAATGAGCCAAAACTAAATCAAAGCTCAGTGAAATGCATTGCAGTAATACGGTGCGCGTGAGCTCAAAACGCGTATAGATTTGTGACTTGAAGCGAAATAGACTCAGTTTGAACAGAGTTTCAATACTTAATTAGAAAGGTAAAAGCTTTACTGTGGATCTTAAATATGGCTAATTGATATTCATCAAAAAATGGGACCAGCTAAGTAAGTCCGGATAATCGAGGTCCAGGTAATCGAGGTTTGACTGTAATCCTTAAAATGTATGCAACCAAAGCAGTTGAAAAAGAACCTACACACCAAGTCATTTACATGTACCATTTTTAACCACTAGTTTATTTAACGGTTGGGGTCACTGAAGTTCGCCTATTTCATACACAATACAAGCATAGAATTTGTCCCACATTGTTCAGATTCTCACATTATTCATGACGCACAACAGATTTGATTCTGTACTATGGACAATGTACCGCTGGTCAAGCAAGATTAAAATGTTCATCCAACTCTCTAAGTGGTCAGACTGGCTTACAGTGTAACTGTTATTGATACACACCTTTTTCTACCTTGACAGTAGCTTTAGATGTAAATTAAGATGACACCTCCAGACGATTTCATACAGATGGAACATGTAACTAGATCTAAACAGGCATTTCTTTTCATTTTAGCAGTTGTCACTTCTGCATTTCCATACGGATCTTGAAGGGTTAAGCAATTACAGCTTACAATGTATCATAAACGTTACACACATGCCAAGTTGCACCTATGTACAGTTTTACCTTTGAAGATTGATTTCTTTCATCCCCATCATCCAAAATTTCTGAATTATTTGAGGAGTGCCCTTATAGGCAAGATTTTTAATCTGTGCACAAGGTACCATGATTTGCATTTTGGAAACTCTGAGTGCCACAGTGAAAGGGATGGTCAAGTAAACTGTTCATGTAACATTTAAACATTAAGATTTTTACAGGCTGGTTTTCACTAGCAACAGAATTGAGTTGGAGTCAGCATTGTAAACCTTACAGTGATTATGTCGCTTACTAGTGAAAACTAGATTTTCAAAGACGGAAGCAGGACAGGAAGAAACAAACCAATCACAATGAGTGAGAAGGAGCACTTTGATAGGTTCATTCTGACACTTCTGCTTATGGCTCTGACAATCTACATTGCGGGTTGAATGTGTTGGGACAGTCAACATGATACAAGCAAAATTCACTCCAATTACCCCCCCCCCCCCCCCCATCAAACAATGTTGAGCTGGGAGCATAGGAGAGACATTAACCAAGCAAAAGAAGTGTCAATGTTTGCTGAGAGCTTTTCAACATTGCCTAGGGGAGGTGGTGGGGGGGAGGGGGTTAGGGTGGGTCTATGGTCATAATAATGATGCCAGGAGCCATTGTAGTTTATGCACCATACCATAGTAAGAGGAATCAGGAAAAAGGAAACATGCTGATCCTTCCAACTCTGATTCTGCTCACCTTATAACTCTGCTCATGATTCTGCTGGCAACTGTGACTCAGATTCCCTCACTAGTGATAACCAGCCTAAGGTAAGATAAGATAAGATAAGATAAGATAACTTTAATTTAACACGGTAGAATTCATCAGTAAAAATTTTACAAAATCCTCTGCCTAATTACAACTTTGTCTAGGAATTAATTACTAAAAATAAACTGCTTTACATGAATGCCGTGTCTGAGAAAAGAGTACAATTGCTAAGTTTATACAGAAAAGCGTCAAGGGACTCTGCTTGCCGTACATCGAGGTTTTAGCCAGGAGTTGGAGACCAAATTCCCTTAAAATTCTAAATAGTATGTGGAGACATGTTTCCTGGACATCCACTTTTCTATGCCTGACTAAAAGCTTGGCTATCCCCATGGGTCTGGATATTTGTCCATTCATACATGTAACAATGACATATCACTGGGGTCATATGCGAGTATAGCAGTTTTAACCATATGTGCTCCCCTTAAAGGCTTTGATAAAACAGCCCCAAACATAATGTAAGAGTAACACAGAAATGATTTTTTAAGTTTATTAATGCCCCTTAATGTCCACTTTTTTATTATTCTGTGGAAAACATTTTCTTGCACTAATTTCTAGAAATTATGTATTAATTTCTAGAAATTAGTACATGTATATATTAGTGGTTTTCTGACATTGTTTTTTAAATGGGCTCTACAAATAACTCCAGCATACTATAAGCTATGTAAGCACAGTGAATTGTTTTTGTCAGCCTTCATGTACACTGTTGTGAGATACTATACTTTTGTGCAGAACAAAGACACTTGCCAAACAAGCTACAAAACCTATCCTTGATAACACATGTAGCTTCAGACACCTGTCAAATAGTCAAGGCTCTATATCCATACACAACAGGGGAAGATTACCATGTGAATTTAAAAGGTAAAAATTAAAGCACATATTTCTGCCACCAATTGCATGACACACAATAGCTATTAAACCATGTGTACTGAGTGATTATCATTTATTTGTTTAAAGGATAACCTTAATAGTTCAAACTATATGTACCTTGTTCCATTTTCTTTATTGCTGTTGAAGATGCTATGCAATCAATGGTAGGTCAAGGTTGCTTACCATGTCAACGTTGTTCGCAAAGAGAGCTTTAGGCCATCAACTATCTGAAACTAAAACAAACAACTGTACTGAAATAATCTGTACAATAATGTTCTCTGGACAAGAGAATACTTGCCATTATTTTATAGCCCTTGATTACAGTCATTATACTACACGTATACAGTCAAACCTGTATTATACAGTCTGACACCCTTGGGGATTCTCTAGTGTCCATTTAGGGCCTGTTTATATGAGGTTTTTCAGCCCGCTCTACAGCCCGATTTACTGCACTGGCTCGGCTCATGCTGATGCATGGTTTTGAAGTACAACATGTCATGATTACTGATATGTAGTATATCTGAGCATACACTTTTGGTTTTAGAGATATATGTAATAGTTCATCAGAGTCATTTTTTTGAGGGGAGGAGGGGACAAACAAAACAAATTTGGAATAGAAAAAAGGAACCGCAGACCGGTTAGCTCAGTGGTAGAGCACCAGACTACCATGCGGGAGGTCGCGGGTTCTAAGCCCGGCCAAACCAACACTCAGGGTCTTAAAAATAACTGAGGAGAAAGTGCTGCCTTTGTAATAACACCTGCAAATGGTTAGACTTTCTAGTCTTCTCGGATAAGGACAATAAACCGTAGGCCCCGTCTCACAGTACTTTCACTTAATCTGATTCTGTGGGACGTAAAAGAACCACTAGGGACGTAACAAAACTCTGGCTGTGACCACCCCTAGTGTCTGTCCTAGATATCTACATTACGGGGGCACTCATTAGTTACTTCATTAATTGTAAACTGCTCTAGCAGTCTGGTCAAGTCCCCCGGCCAGTGATGTAAACTATCCCTGAAAAGCCCCGACGGGGAGAGGATATCTATGTATGTATGTATGTATGTATGGTATGTATGTATGTATGTATGTATGTATGTATGTATGTATGTATGTATGTATGTATGTATGTATGTATGTATGTATGTATGTATGTATGTATGTATGTATGTATGTATGTATGTATGTATGTATGTATGTATGTATGTAGGAAACCATAATACACAAGGCTTCAAATCGGTCATGATAAAACGCAGACTGCAGACCATGCAGACTGTGCAGACCATGCAGAGTGGGAAATTTTTTTACTGCTTTACAAAAAAAATCCGATTTGCATTTGATTGAGGTGTTTATACTTTTTTCTTACTCTTTTGGCGACATTGGAACAGTTTCCATTTTATGGACACCTCATGAGGTTATTTCGAGCTATTAATAATTTTGAGGAAAAGAAAACACAAAAAGCTGAGATTAACTTTTGGCCTCTCACGTGAAAACATTCTTTGCAGTTGTCGGAAACTGGGGCTCACCAATTGCATGACAATGAGCTGTCAAGTCAATCAATTCTAAGTGACTGATTTTGTGGTGACAAGTTGAATGTCAAGTGTAATCGAGGACTTTTTGTGATTTGACGGCTGTGTATTTTAACAATCGAGCCAGCTTGAATTGAGATGAGTTGTGTTGTAACCTGTTAGTCGTCGAACCTGTGAGACAATTAAACCAAGTTCAGTAGCAAACCTGTGAATTCAACCCTTTGTGATTTATTTTATGGGATACTGTAAACCAAGCGTTTCCCACACGGTATCCATTCGGCATTTGCACAGCTGAACGGCCAGCAAGTGAACGGATAAGAAACAGCAGCTAGACAAGCAGTTCGAAACAGATTGGTTGAAAGGCTGAACAGATGCAATCTTTTATCGAATGCCTAGGATCGAACCGCTAAATGGCAGAAGTAACATTCGATTGAAATGTAAAAGAAATTATGACGCTGTTCCTTCACACGCGTCACTTCACCATATCCATCACATCGAGTCAGACAGCTTTGATTTGCAATCTGTGATTGGAGCCCCTGGAAACTTTTGACAAAAATAAAGCTGCATTCATGAAACCGTTTCAAGTGTTGGAAATAATTATTTATAAGGAAAATAACGCAATCTAATAACAATTTTGAGTAGCACCACCACGTCTAGCCGTAAGTAAACACAGGTTTAGATTGAGAAATATTCTTTGCTTAAAAGATATGGAAATCCTTGCCATGACTGTGCGGATCTAGTTTGTCCTGTGAGAAATTTACAGTGCATTCTCAAAGGCTAAAATTATGCCACGAGCCAGTCAAAAAAATGGAAGCTGTTGCAATGTCACCCAAAGAGTAAGAAAAAAGCATAAACACCTAAATCAAATGCAAATCAGACTTAAAATAAGCAATCAAAAAATTTATTAGTCTGCATGGTCTGCACAGTCTGCATGGTCTGCAGTCTGCGTTTTATCATGACCGGCTTCAAATTCACCCAGTCAAGTGAATTCTGAACCTGTGCAAAACAGCATTACCTTATGATGCGAGCAGGTATATCACAGTTCAGCCAGACATGCAGGAGGATGGTTTATTCAAGTTATTTAGAAATCCAGCTTCTGAGAATACTTGTTACTATAGGAGATTGAAATTGTTATACATGTAAGGCAAAATTAATAAAGTCCTATAGTAAAATGACAATCTTATAATTGCATTATTCTCATGAATGTTTACAAAAAATCATGTTCAAGATTGCTTTTGCATGACATGTCAAAACCAATAGCCAAGGTACGTATCATCAATACCAACAGGAAATAAGTATGTTGTGTGTATTCGCACGATGAAATGCACCTTTGGATGAGATTTGCTTTCTACTTGAATTTTTTTGTAAAAATCAAAACTCCCCATAAATACCACATCTGTACTATTCTCATCCATAACAAAAAAACATGTAGAGCTATTTCACATTAATTTTAGTCAAGTGGTTCCTCAAAATCACACAGGGATACTGTAGGTTTTTTCAAGCAAGAAAGGTTTATAATACACTCAGAGAAATAGCACTTCAGTGTTTCAACATTGATCCTTTTCAACAAAACCACATCTTTTGGAGCCATAGCCCCTAAAATATTATTTTGCATAATAAGTAACTATAAGCTTCAGTTCAGTATTACAGCTGCTCTTTTGTGTTTACAAAGTTTTTACCTTGGATTGTTCACCCTGATTGTGTTTTACACTGTAATTGATTCAATTCTTTAAACACAAGAGTTAAGCCAAACTTTAGTTTATGAATTGAATGAAAGACTTACTAAGAATTTGGTTTATTAACAGAGTTGATAATGTAAATTGACCACCGTACAGGGATTCGATTAGCTGACGTTTCGAGTGTTAGCCCTTCGTCAGAGCGAATAATCACTCAGCACGACGAAGCGCTAACGACGAAGGGCTAACTATGAAGGGATAATGCTCAAAAAGTCAGCTAATCAAATCCCTGTACAGTGGTCAATTTACATTATCAACTCTGTTGATAAACCAAATTTTTGTGTTTCACTCCCCACCGACGCAGCACCACAGTTTCTTTAGAAACTAATCCCCTTCATTACTAAGAATTCATTTTGCTAAATTTGATTGTAAGTTACACAACCCACCTTGATTAGCTTTGCTACACGCAGGTTGTGTATTTTTCTAAATTGTATATCATAAATTATTATGAATAAAAAGAAGTGAAAATGAAGTGAAGTGAAGTGAAGTGGGCTTCTTTCTGGACTAGTGTTGAAAATTTTCAGTTACATGTACACTGTGTTTTTTAACAGCAAAAGCATTTCCTTGCTAAGGCATTGACCATAACATATTATTAACTAGAAAATATACTGTACCCTATTCTTAACAACCAAGACTGGTGTCAGGTCCTCAAACCATTTGCTTTCAAGAATCCTTCTGCTGTATCTAATTCAACCTGCCAAAATAAATTGCATTGATTTAATGAGTATCCACAATCATCACACTTTCTAGACTTTTGGGATGGTTACTTGAGAAACTTTATGGTATTTCATCAAGAAAGGAGATGAGACCGTTGTGTGTATGGCCTGTACTGAAACCCATCTGTCGATTTTAATCCATTTCTTCAGTCTATCACTAAATGTTCACTGGTGCACTGCAGACCTATACACTTTAAATGGCAATTAAGTTTATTAATTGAAGCTTAATTAACCTTGTGTATGCAAGTGAAAACACATGCTTTGAAGTCAATATGGCTTTTTGCAGTGACACCGGTCCTCGATATTGAATATAAATAATATCTTCATGATTCTTCAATTGATACCTGCGAAAAATGCAGCATGTTTGAAGCTGATCATTTTGAGACAGATGCTTTATATTTATTTACGACGAGCGGTACGGGTGTTGCAATTATGTCTGCACCAATTCGTGGGACTTGCGAATAAAATAAAGCTTCATGTATTGATATAATCGATCTTGATAGAAACCCTTTTGTATTCAATAATTTTTCACTTTGAATCCGGACGAATGTAAACACTCTTTACCCTTCAAAATGATCGCCATTTCAGGTAGAATACATTTAAAGTATCGAGTGTTCGATCGTCCGTTGTGAAAGAGGAGCCGGTTCCAAAATTTTAAAACACAAGAAAATACAAAAAAAAGATTAACTTACCTCAGGAATAATCGAACAATCTTTCGCTTGCAGTTGAGCCATACTTTCCTAGTGGAAGACGTAAGTTATTTTGAACCCAACGGCGTTAAAAAAAGCGCCAGTAACGGCGCCAAAATTATAGTGGCGCGGTTACCGAGTTAAGTGAGCCCACACTGTCGCTGGCAGCGTTTGACTAATGAGCTTTGACAGATACTACGTATATGGTATAATCGAGCCACAGCCCGAACGTCCAGCCCGACTCATTTTTGAAGTGTTTTTTGGAATTTGCTTACTTATTTGACAGCCATTCTTCCGATTTGCCGCTTCATTTACATATTTGCAGTCGATTACCAAGGTATCAAGATCCTCTTGTCCCCTTTTCGTTTAAGGTATAATCGGCTTACCTTATAAATGACACCAAAAAGGAATGTATGCATTGCTCCAGTTAACTGAAGTTAAGGCCAATATTGAACTCCTTTTTCCTGGGTTCAATTACTTTAAAGGGGAGAAGAAACAAATGCTTCGATTTCAAGTTATTGAAAAGTTTTCATTCAACAGCCCGGGCCTTTCTCACGTGAATGGTAACTTGAGGATTCTTCCTGCCCTGGCGAAACAACTAACTTGTAAACATCACGTTACACTAAAAAATCATGCTTACCAGAAAAAATGACCCTGTTAATAACTTTTACGGGAACATTTACCCTATTTTCATGAAACAACATTTCCATGTTATTTACATCTGATGTTCTTCAAATTATACTTCCAGAAATGACTTTTAATCATTATTTACAGTAAATTTACATGTTCCCCTAAAACATGAAAGTTTCATGTAAATTCAGTTTACAGGATTGTATCCATTTACATGTTATTTACAGGATAGTTTGAAACCATTTACATGAGTGAGATACTGTAAATCTACTTGAAATAATTTACATGTTATTTACAGGTTCGTCAATTTATACTACAAGAACATGGTCCTGTAAATAACTATTTACAGTACATTTACATGATCCACTCTAACATGTAAATATCTTGTAAATTTTAATTTACAAAACCTTAACATGTAAATTATAATTTACAAAACATGTAAATCCAGATTTACACTTTGGAAATTGGATTTACATGCGCCTGTAAATTTTCAACTTTTCCAGTGTAGGTTGGTTCATAGAGAAGAAATCCCTCTTCAAGGAATCAAGGACATGTGGGATGTGCCTTGATCACTGCGAATCATCACAAGTGAGCGCTTCTGAGAGTCTACCTTTCAAAACAACATTACAGGTTTGAATGTGAATTTTTGCCGTGCTTTACCTTTAATTGACCGATTGGTTGTATCCCTGAAGCAACTTCTAGCAAATTTTGTGAAAAACATGTTCAGTTCGAGTACAAATTGAACTTCAAAGTGACTCTCGTATTTGCTTGCTTCGTCTTCGCATAGATTTACTCATGCAAAAATTAAATTTGCTTTTCAGGCATAAACACAGGCATATCTAAATAATTTTTTTTATTGAGGAAAGCTTATGGCCTTTTCTTCTGCGTGTCTCAATTCACGGAATTCGCATTACTCAATTAATCTATCCAAACAAAGCTGGTGAAAACCTAACAACCAATGTTGTCGTTAATGTTATTAGACAAAAGATAGCGTCACTGTGCAACAATCAGCCTCCTAGCTACCTTACTGGGCTGAGTTGCTCGAAGCATGGTTAGCGCCAACCATTGGTTAAGATGTCTTAAAACCTATAGGTTGTCATGGTGTTTAACCCTGATTAGCGCTAACCATGCTTCGAGCAACTGGACCCTGATTGTTAACTGCCTAACCAGCCATTTATGCCGCATCACATTATGTTGACACCATTCCCACCCAATTCTTAATTTTGTTTTTTAGTGACCCTTAATTCAAATATTACAGTATTTACAATAATTATTAAGATGTGTTGTGATCATCCTGTTTCTCTGAAGCAAAGACAGTATTGTTCTTAAATGTTGTTAAAAAAAAAGGTATTTTAGAGTCACTGTTCAACAATCAGTAAAAGTTGGATAATGGTACTTTTTCGATAATATTTCAGTACAATGATTAATATGCTTTTTAACTGACATACATTTTCACTGTAAACTTAAGAACTCCAAACCAATATACCCTCCATTGTTCTAACTGTTGTTAAGAGATACACTAAGTCTCACTGCTCAACAATCAGTCAACAAATCACATTAGGGTGGCATATCCCCCCCCCAAAAAAATTAATAATAATAATAATAATAATAATAATAATAATAATAATAATAATAATAATAAAACAGCCATCTAAATCTAAATTGTTGAACAATGACACTTCATCAATTATTGTTTCTGCCAACTTAACGTACTGGAGAAAAATACCTATGGCCAACTCGTGGATAAGGTACACAAACCCAAGCCTTTGTCTACCGGCCTTTGTAGCACAATTATTACAAGAAGGCACATGCAAGGGAATGTTAGAAATTTAACTACCTAGGTTTATTGACTTTTCATCCTTTGCAGGGAACATATATCTGATAGTATTTTCTGTGAATATAGAGCCTCCTTGGAGGGTATTACTGTTCACTAGCTCATTGTAGCATTCCTGGTTTCTAGTGGTGTTTTTTGTTATGCAAACGATTGCAAAGAGAGTTGGGCTATGAGGAAGCCCAAGACCCAATGGGTTTCAAGAAGTTGTGTGCAGATGAGACCACAGAGGAACAGGCGTGTGGAATTATAAATAAATTGACAAAGTGCTGTTGCTATGGGATTTCCAGATTGTTTTTCGAGATATGAGTCCTGCCCAATAAAAACACAGGACTACTGTGCATTCAATTTTCTCTAAGAAAAACTTCAACTATTCTGGCAGGGGTGTCAAAAAATTATTAATTGATTGCGTGATTAATTGGTTATAAAAGTAAATGAGAGAGCTTTTTAGTGCACAATTACGTATATTACTATACTTGACATATTTTCTACTTTCATAAATGTCATGGCTTCTTCCAGATATCAGCGACTGAGTGTGTGATTGAAATATACCACAGATAAAAGATACAAGCTGTAAAAATGACTATTTTAAAGAATCATCTTGCAGAACGGTCGGACATGGATGCAGTATAGCAAAGTCTTAAATAATGTTTCGCTAGGTTTGGTCTTCGTGAATATTAGCAAATGTAATCAACTGGTTCGTCACGAAATAAAAAACAAGGAAAAACTATACTATTACGAGAAGAAAAACGATGCTTCTAATTCTTTCCTGTAGTTGCTTCGCATTACATAGTTTATCTTGTTTTGTCAAAATTAGCAAAACAAAGCAATCGGAAGAGTAAACACAAACGCCAACGTCAAATAAATTTGTATAAACACTCATTTATAGTTAAATGAAACGACAAAATCAACGCGTAAAGATCCCAGCCCGTCAACAACTTCTGAGGCACTAAAATAAACCAGCAATAAACCACAAGAAAGAAAAATCTTGAGATACTTTGAGAAATGGAGCAGATTTGTGCGGCTTACCGAGCGGCGCTCCCGGCTCAGTGAAGATTGTGTGAAAAGATCTGCAAGGAATTTTCCGAACAGCTATGAAATTCATAGCTGTTCATTCATGTCATCGAGTATGCGACTGTTTGTAGAACAAATGTTGTGTGCCACGCTTCGCCAACACAATAAACCAACACCAGTTTGTTAGAATATTTTTGGCCTGTTTTAATGCACAGTGCACTTCATTCAAGCAAGAATGCTCTGCCCGGGCGACAAATAATTATTTGCAGTCGCACTAATCCAAATATTAACCGCTCAGGGCACCGCAAACCGATAGAGTACAGCCTTGCTGTATAGAAAAAAGGTCTCTGTATAGGTCAGAACTTCACTTCCTGTAGTGTAGTGGGGTTTCTTGTAGCAAGGTAAAACGCATAGAACAGATACTATTAAACGCAACGGTTTAATCGAACATGACGAAACCCGAAAAGCACATGGCAAAAGCCCTTGAACTGAGCATGCGCGTACAATATGAATATTCATGAGATATAACACTTCCAATGTGAAACCACCAGTCTACGATTGAAGCAATGTTGCCATCGTTTGACCACAAAAGGCCTCTGGTTTCGCATCATGAACTCGTCAATTCTGCCAATGTTCTCCATAGTTGTTTCGTTCACGAAGTCCTCGATTCGCTCATGTAAGTTCAATATGTTCGACAAATAGGATTCGTTTTAAAGGAAACGAAATCCAGTCTCCAAGTTGGCCATAGTACTAATTTGAAACATATTCAGTCCACCTGAAGACACCTAATCGTCCTGTGAAAGCTACAAAATCAGCAATCCTCCAGGCACGATGCACACTGAGCGGGAGAGGTAATTGGTTATCTTCGGTAACGATCGATGTACCGAGCACTCTCGTTCGGGGCCGACTAATTACGAAGTGTGTCTACACCTTAGTGAGTGAGTGACACGCAGTGCCCACAATAACTCGTTCCTATGCCTCGGGTATCCACGAGAATAGTACTATGGACTAGTATAGACCCAAATATGTCAAAATTTTCGACCAATAAGAAGCCAGAACGACCTGTCTATCAAAATTGAATTGACCAATCAGAAGCCAGAACGAGCTATCAATCAAACTCGTCAAACTGCATTGAAAGTGTTTCCCCCGAGGGTCACGTGACCTTGGGATGAGAGTCAATGAACAGACATGTGACTGTTATTTACACACCGTTTAATGGTATTTTATGATAGTTCTGTTTACAGCCTTGAAAAGAGATTCAAAATTTGGCGAATGACGCCGAATGGCGCATGACGCATAGCTTCATGTTTGTTCTCCGCAGTCATTGAAGAAAGGGCAGAGGAACAAGCGTCGGACTTTGCTGTCTGTCGTAGCTGCAAACAGCACCTGCGAGCGAGAACAGGCAGTTAGTGTTGTTTGCAACTGCGGGGGACGAGAGTCAATGAACAGACATGATTTCTTATTTACACACTGTTTAATTGTATCTTATGATGGTTCTATTTTTAACGTCGAAAAGAGATGCAAAATTCCGTGAATGACGCATGGGGCATGGCGCGTAGCTTCGTACATGTTCTCCGCAGTCATTGGAGAAAGGGCAGAAGAGCAAGCGTCGTACCAAGCGGACCAAGCGTCGTGAACTGTACTTGTCTGCCGCACATGCAAACATCACCTGTGAGCGAGAACAGGCAGTTAGTGTTGTTTGCAACTACGGTTTAGTAGTACGAGTGGTAATAGTAGCTGTATGATGGGAGCAGGTGTCGGTAGCGATGACAGGATTGGCGGCGACGGCAACGATTGGGGACATCTCGCGGGACAACAGGCGATCTGGAGCGGTGGAGAAATCCACAAAACACCAAGAATCAACAAAACACTGCAATACAAATAAAGGGTTTTTAATGAAACTATCAAAAGGCTAATGTTTACAATATTTGCAACTAAAGGGATAACGATAAGGGTGGTTTTGAAAGTGGCATTGTTGACAGGCGGTTAACAAAGTGTAGTGTTGGCAATGTTCACAGCGCACGAAACGTTGTTGGATCCAATAGCGTTGGAGGTGCTGCCAAAACTTGACCTCAGCGTCGGGATGGGTGGGGAACACGTTCAGGACGTCTGTCATGCACTGGCAAGGAAAGCACGGGAATTGGTGAAGAAGTCAATCTCTTGGTAAAAGAAGCGGGTGGGAAGATGGAAGCAGGTGTGGCCCGCGCATGCCCAGTACTGGGGATCAATGTCCGAACAGAGGAGGGTGCTGGTTAGGATCTGCAAAAACAGCGACGTAAAGTTACGGCTGGGCCATGATAGTTGGTGTCGCAATGGCGTACGTGGCGCAAAGCCTGGGAACTGAGGGCACGTTGGTATTGACCGCATTAACCAAAGTAAGGGCAGAGGAGCATCCTGACTCTGGGTGGGACGACGATTCGGCCATGGTGTAGACAGATCATGGGCACAATGTACAGCTACGAGAGAATAGACACAGTCACTCAAGTGGTTGATAGAATGGGCAAGAACACCGGTGCAAAGGACGATACGTTAGAGGTCGGTTAGGTTGTTGGTTGTCGCAGTGACGTACATGGCGCAAAGCCTGGGTACTGAGGTCGCGCTTGAATTGGCTGCAGTGACCGAAGTAAGGGCAGACGAGTTCCCTGACTTGGGGTGGGTCGACTTGGCCATGGCGTAGACAGCGGCAGACAACAAAGACAATGTACAGCGACGAGAGAGAACAGGCACTTTCATTGGCACAAATGACTCAAAGCAAGTCTATTGAGGGCACGTAAGTGTTGACCGCATTCACTGAAATGAGGACAGATGAGGATCATGACTTTGGGTGGGTTGACTCGGCCGGGGCGTACGGTGGACCAATGGACCATGGGCACAATGAACAGCTGTGAGAGAGAGAACAGACAATCAATGGAGTTACAGGATGTGGCGCACGACGTGGCCGCGGAGTACGTAGAGCTAACGACCGCAAGCAGAGATGTGGGGGCAAACGAGGATTCTTTCTTTGGGGAGTGTGCGTTCGGCCATGGGATCGAAGAATCTCTGCGAAGAAAGCAAGCACAGCGTTTAATAATCCACGTGCATGAGATAACTGGAACCAAAATTCAAGGAAGATGTTGTGTTTGTGTTTGAATGTCAACCAGCGGTCGCGAGCGACGAAGCGTATGCGGTGGACCGTCAGTTCATAGGAGGGATCTAGGTTGGCCAGGCGTATTAGAGGGTCGATGTAAACCTAGCGACGAAGAGGCAACCAGTAACCGTGCGTAACATGTGCGCATATCGTGACGCCTTTGTATTTTAATCTTAGTCGTCGATGGCAAGCAAGGAAGGGTGGCTGCGTGACAATTAGTTGGTGGCAGGGATTGAGGCTAGCTAGGCGTATCAGGGGGTGAATGAAGACCTATGGAAAGAGAAAACGCCAAAGCGGAGGTCACTGTGATAGCGAAGGAGAGGATCTGGATTATGGTTGGATCTGATGCAACCCCAACCCTTGGGCATGGTCTGCAAAAAAACCACACGATGGAATGGGAATTTGATAGGTTTTGATAACACAAATAAAATGGAAGCAATACAAAGGTGAAAACGAGAACGAAAACCAAACAACATGGCAACGGTATTAGGACCAACACCAGACGCTGTTGGAGGCGATTGGCAACTGCCCGGGGGTGGACCGTCAGCTGTCGAGAGATTCAAAGTAGTCCAATACGCGTTGGAAATTGGCCAAGGTGGATCTGCGTGGCAGGAAGGCTCTGAGGGCGACCGGGATCTGCTTTGAGTAGACGAGGCGCTTGCAACGAGGGTACATCGGACAATCGAAAATGCAACTCTCACTCTTACTGTTGGCCCACTTCCCGTAGGCGTCGATCAGAAACTGAAAAAAGGGCAAGAGATGAATGAGTGGCTACATGCCAGGAAGATCGATGAAAGTGAATGACAGGGGATGACCGAGGCGCAGATCACCGTGTAGGTGGACCACACGACCTTCGTCTTCGTGGGATCTAAAGCAACTCCAGCCCTGGGGCATGCCCTGAGAAAGAAACAGAAAAGACTTACTCAGCGATGGGTTGGTGGGTCTGATCCCGTCAATGTATGGACGAAGACGATGCGAAGGGGTTTACCGGGGGCGACAAAGTCCTAGTACCACTGAATGGATGAGGCACCCAAGTAACAACACCATCCTCTGGCCTGAGAAAAAAGGAAGCACTTACTTTGGGGATAACGAAGACGACGCGCAAGTTGGCTTTTTATCCAGTGCAGATGGATCTTGGGTATTTTGATACAAATCCACCCCTGGGGCAACTGGAAGACAAGAGGAAAAAGACTTACTTGGCGGAGGGGTACGAAGACGATGTGCAGATTGGGTTGGAGCCCTTCATAGTCCCAGTACCAATGATGACTGGGTTCAGGTTGATAACAGGTCCACCCCCGTGGCAGGGAACATAACCAAGAGGTGATCTGACAGAAAGGAAGAAACACTTACGCGTCACGGCTAATAATCCCAGGGGCAGCGGAGGGGGTGAGCATGCTCGCGGACTTGATGAGCCCGGATGATTTTGCCCCGGTGGGTGACACAAGCCGCTACCAGCGTTTGGGCGCGAAGGATGGTCATAGCGGGATGGGTGTAGTCTAACCAACGGAAATCGCAGGTGCCATGGGGTACGATCTACAAAGAGAACAATTACTTACAGCGGAACCGTCTGAGCTTGTGAAACAAATGGTGTGTACTTTCAAACGCATGCCAATGCTTGCCGTGCAAATGAAATCTAGCGGCAGCACGTCCCGGTCGCGGTCTCAGGATGCTGGTGGGGACGCGCAGCAGCATGCATTTTTCTTGGAGGAACATGGGCTGCGAAAAAAGGGGACACTTACTCAAAACAAAAGTCCTCCGAACCAGTGTCGCTCAATGGGCATGTGGCAATGACGGTCTTGGAACCAAGGAATGTAATCGCTCTCGTTGAGAATTTGTTGAGTGTAGGTCAGACAGAAAACTTTGGCGGGTAGGGGCTGAGGAAAAGGGCAGGAAAGGGGCGACTTAGTATGAGCTAACTACCATGAAAATGAAAAAACGTGAACTTACGGTTCCGTGCACGCGACAGCGTGGTAGCTGGTCCATTTGCTGGTGTATTTTGTCCCAGCGCATGGCGAGGTGATTAATGATGTCCTGAATTTCCAATTGTTCTTTTTGGCGGAGGATCATTTCTTGCATTTCCGGCGGTAGAAAATCCCAATAGGACACTGAATCGTCCTGGTCTGGACTTCTGTCGTCTGGTGTCCAACGTATTCCATCATGGATGGTCACAGTCTTGCGCCATCCTTCTTTCACTACGTCTAATCTTGGCATTTTCTCACGAGGTGTTTCGGACGCCATCTTGAAACAGAGTGATCTCCGTGGCCGGTGCGTCGCCTTTATCGATTTGGTGTCCACCAATCAGCGCCGCGGAGATTCCCCACGTGACCTCAAGAGGGGGAGGGACCCCTCATCCCCCCGGTTCTTCCATGACGTCAGACCGGGTGGTTTGCATTGATTGGTATGCGGGGATGGGGCCACGCCAGGGTGGCGTCAGCAGTGACGGTGTATAAAGTGAGGTGCCTGGCGTGACGGTACCGTACCAGCATGAGTCAAGACCAGGACCTGCCAGGAAGATTCGAGTTCGAGTTTGAGCCCGTGGTGCAGCGGCGCAGTGTGTGCATGGGCGTCCAGGAGCCCATGTTTCGGACGCGCGTGCGCCAAGTGGGGGCTTTGAGACCGCGCCAGAACTTGGCGGCCGCGTTGACACAAGGGCTTCGCGGGGCCCTGGAACGTTTGCTGCGCGACCAGGAGGAAGAGATTGAGGATCGGGACCGCGTGTTCTTCACCATAGGCTCTAATCGTTTGGTGAACAGTTACAACGGTTGGGGGTTGACGGCCGGGGAATGGCGTAGGGATTCTTTGCGGGTGGACACCATGTTGCAGCACCTGGCCAAGATGTTGAATCCCAACGAACAGTTTCAATTGACGTTCGTGCACGTGTGTGGCACGCCGCGCGGCGGGGGTACCAAACGCCGCATGAAACCGGGTCATCGGTCGTCGGAGGTGTTGCGCGTCATTAAGAGGGCCGTGATCAAGATTCCTTGTACGCGGGCACAGCTGTGCTGCGCGCGGGCTGTGATGACGGCGCGCGCCAAGCTAGAGAACCATCCACAATGGCTCGCGTTCCAACGAGGGCGCGCTCCGCAATTGTGGGCGGCCACTCAGTTGCACGTGACCACGGGTGTGCCTTTGGGCGTCTGCGGGGACACGGAATTGAAACAGTTTGCGGCTCATCTGTCCATGGTCGACTACACCATCGTGGTGGTGGACGCCGACCGGAACTTTGAGACTTTTGCTTGGTACCAGTTACTTTTGCGCTCATTGCTACAAGGGCTACAACAATGCGGGCCAACATCGCTGCACCCTAAACGCCGATCATTGCGGGGCTTGTTTGCAAGAAGGTTGCCCCGATCATGCTCGGGCTAGGTCGGAGAAGGGGACGGCCAGTGCTTTGTGCCCTCATTGTCGGCGTCTGTTTTACAGGGACTGCGGCAAACTGTTGCGGGGGGTGCGGGAATTCCAGGTGTCCAAGACGTCATGATCCACGAGCACCCTTGTTTCGTGCAAGTGGCCAAGACGCCGGACCAGCTGATTTGTATTTCAGTTTCCCGTTCTTCTTCAGTTCTACTCCTTCTCAATTCTCGCAGTCTTTCTACTTCAGTCACCCGTTCTTCTTCGGTTCTGCTCCTTCTCATTTCTCGCAGTCTTTGTATTTCAGTTTCCCGTTCTTCTTCGGTTCCGCTCCTTCTCAATTCTCGCAGTCGTTGTATTTCAGTATTCCCCTTCTTGTTGAGTTCTGCTCCTTCTCAATTCTCGCAGTCTTTGTACTTCAGTTTCCCTTTCTTCTTCAGTTCTGTTCCTTCTCATTCTCGCAGTCTTTGTATTTCAGTTTTCCGTTCTTGTTCAGTTCTGCTCCTTCTCAACTCTCGCAGTCTTTGTACTTCAGGTTCCCGTTCTTCTTCAGTTCTGCTCCTTCTCATTTCCCGCAGTCTTTGTACTTCAGCTTCTCGCTCTTCCTCCGTTCTGTTGCTTCTCATTTCTCGTAGTTTTTTTTCACCTTTGTCGTTCTCGTTTTCTTTCTCTCTTTTTTTCCCTCTGCTCTTCTGTCATAGGTCTTCCAGGCATCATGCAACCTTATTAATCAAAATTAAAAATCTCCCAAAGATATGCCTAAAATTGCAATACGGAGCAAAAAACAGCTCTAAATAAAACAAACTAAAAATAAACACACGGAAAAGAAGTGGCTTTGAAAACATTTCACTATAAAAGATTGCAATAAAATATTTCTAAAAAACATGATAAAAAGATAAAAAAAGGTAAAAAGCTAATTCGACGACGTTTCGACGTTAACGTAACGCCATTATTAAGACAGAAAATGATAAAAATTTTGGGCGTTTAAATACTAAAAGAACAATAGTTCATTAAGAAGTGTAACAGAAATAAATATCTTTAAGTAGACAAAAAGATTAGCACGTATGGCGTCCGTATATTTTGGGAGTTTCGTTTCAGATGTGTGTTCGCTACTCGCAGGCGTACGCTAAATAAAACAGAATATACGTTTTCTCGAGATCTGCTGCAATCGTTTCTTAAGAAAAATCCTTTGGAAGACCGCCGTTTGTTTGAGACAGTTTAAGCAAGAGAAAAACCACACAGACAGAGAACTGAATAAGCTATGTCCGGTTTTTACAGTAATTTATGCGTATGAATGATATATGAAATGAATCATATATGAACTGCGGAAATGAAATCAAATGAAGAATGATCCTCGCAGTTATGAACGCAATTTATGCAATTGCGAAAAGAAACCTGAAAGAAAAAAAAAATTCAGGACTTGAACGGGGTTTGAACCCGCGACCTCGCGATTACCGGTGCGATGCCCTAACCAACTGAACTATGAAGCCACTGACGTTGGGAGCAGGTCAATTGTGGGTTCATATGTTCCCGTGAAAGAAATGAGTGTGAATAATATATGAAATGAATCATATATGAACTGCGGAAATGAAATCAAATGAAGAATGATCCTCGCAGTTATGAACGCAATTTATGCAATTGCGAAAAGAAACCTGAAAGAAAAAAAAAATTCAGGACTTGAACGGGGTTTGAACCCGCGACCTCGCGATTACCGGTGCGATGCCCTAACCAACTGAACTATGAAGCCACTGACGTTGGGAGCAGGTCAATTGTGGGTTCATATGATCCCGTGAAAGAAATGAGCATGAATGATATATGAAATGAATCATTAATATACTGCGGAAATGAAATCAAATGAAAAATGATCCTCGCAGTTATGAACGCAATTTACGCAATTGCGAAAAGAAACCTGAAAGAAAAAAAAATTCAGGACTTGAACGGGGTTTGAACCCGTGACCTCGCGATTACCGGTGCGATGCTCTAACCAACTGAACTATGAAGCCACTGACGTTGGGAGCAGGTTAATTGTGGGTTCATATGATTCCGTGAAAGAAATGAGTATGAATGATATATGAAACGAATCATATATGAACTGCGGAAATGAAATCAAATGAAAAATGATCCTCGCAGTTATGAACGCAATTTACGCAATTGCGAAAAGAAGCCTGGGTTTGAACCCGTGACCTCGCGATTACCGGTGCGATGCTCTAACCAACTGAGCTATGAAGCCCCTGACGTTGGATTTGATTTCATTTCCGAAATTCACATATGATTCATACTCATTTCTTTCACGGAATCATATGAACCCACAATTGACCTGCTCCCAACGTCAGTGGCTTCATAGCTCAGTTGGTTAGAGCATCGCACCGGTAATCGCGAGGTCACGGGTTCAAACCCCGTTCAAGTCCTGAAATTTTTTCAGGCTTCTTTTCGCAATTGCGTAAATTGCGTTCATAACTGCGAGGATCATTCTTCATTTGAGTAATTTATGCGTTGCTATATTTAAACCGCCTGGCTTCGCTACTCGTTACATCCAGCTTTCGAACCGAGAAAACGTTTTCACCTTATGCTCAGGTTTCGCTCCGTGAAATCTCAAATGGCTCAGAGGAAAAATTACTTCCTTTTAAACAATCTCTTCTTTTATACTGAGTATGTTAGATTCAGGACGATGTTGTAACAAGGCTGCATGTTCCTTATTCAAAAAGTCAATCCCTCTCTAAATACATTAATTAATTTCCCAGTTTCCACTCTCTCCTTCTTTTGGTCAACATTCTTAGAGGTAGCACCTTGGAGGTTGCTTTTCACCCCGGTCCTTAACCTTTTTCGATTACTCCCTAAACAGAATCAACTGTGAACTCACAAGTGCACCGCATGGCCGTCGAAGGGAAGTTCTATCCTTAACATAAACATCCTTATGTCTTTAAATAAAAAGCATTGGCTGATGAAAAACCAAATTAATTCAGCCATATGGATTCAAATGGGTTTTAAGAAAAACAAATGCACCTCTGACGTCTTTTCTCTGCTTAGTCATTATATTTATTACACAAATGACACCAGCTGATTCCATCGCTGTTGCCTGACTGCAGTGAACGAGAGAGTTTAATCGGTGCTATTATTCATATTGAGACTGAGGAGTTTTCAAGAAAAAAGAGGTATGTATTGTATGCAGGTGCTGAGGTTACTGTTGTGCCTTACTAAATCAAGTTGGTTACCTGTGAAATACGTTTTCCTTATATGCTGGTTTTAAAACTATGTCCGAGAAGCGTCCTGATCCATCAAACATTTATCTCAAAACCAGTATATTTTTACATCAAAATAAGTCCTCCAATCTAGAACTGTAAAATAAAATGGAGTATTTTCATTTTCAGCCAGATCAACCTCAATAAGTGATCAAACTATTTCTTGTGTCCTTAAGGTACGTTGCGTGTTGTTCGTTCGTTTTCCACCATCTTCGAGGAAAATTAAGAAAATAAATTATTAAATAAACTTACAATGAACAAAATTCGTCAAGAGAAATATCTTGGACAATATTAAATAGTGGATAGGTTTTTCTCCTCTCACTCCTCTTTCCTTTCTGTGGACCATATGTGCTTGTTTGTGAAAGTTCCTGCCAGTTTTTTACATATGTTGAAGAATTATAATTTCCCAATTACATAATTTTTTCTCTTTAACTTGCGCCTTTATTAGTACTACTAGCAACGTTTCTCCACTTTCCTAATTTTTTATTCGGAAAATTGTTCCTAATATTTTTTTACAACCGTGAAAAATTTGTGTCAGTTTTCCAGGACATGAATGTTTTAAGCGTGCGTCAATTAACTTCTCAATACATGGGTGACAGGTTTTCAAGACAGTGGAGGGGGGACAGGGGGCGTGAGCCCGGGAGACTAGAAGGGATGATGCTAAAGACGACAAATGGGAGGGCGGGAAAAGCGAGTTCTAAAACAGCACTTGGCAGGGGAGAAATATTTTACCAGCGCCAGGGGTAACTCGTAAAGGTACAAGAGGCGCGAAATTTTCAAAACTAACAAAATAAAACCCCTTGAAAGGCAAAACCGTAAATAAAGAATAAAAGCTGGTTTTCTTTTTTCAGATCCGAACCAAGCCGTGACCAGACTATTTCTTCTCTCGGTGAGGTATGTTGCGTGATGTTGACTCATTTTCTACCATCTTTTCCGAAATTTAGAAAATATTTTTTTAATAAGAAAAAAGACGATTAAGTAATTAATTAATAAGTAAGTAATTATTTTGATTAGAAAAACTTTATTACTTCGACATTGTTGTAATACTGACTTGGGACCCCACGGGCTCATGGATCCCTAATTGTGTTAGGGGGCCATCCCTAACAAGGAGGAGCAGCCATGTTTTTTTTGTCTTAGTCGAACAACATGAGGAGTTCAGTTTCTGAGGATCCTTCAGTACTTCATCGACACCTGAAATGTATTAAAGGGAGATGTACAGGCTGTTTGAAGGGGTTCCTGTCAAAATTATGGTAGATGATTTCCTGATACATGGTGAAGATCAAAGAGACATTGATAATAAGTTGAGAGCAGTGCTTGACAGAAGCAGAGGTTTGAAATAGGTTTGAACCTCAACCCTAACGAAGTAAGCTATGCACATGAAGTGATGATTGCCTCTTCCTGACTGGACGCCGCTCAACATCAACCGATTTAAAATGCGTACAGTGGTTGGAAACTTTAATAAGTTATCATTTAAAGGCGTCCAAACAGAAGGAGGCAATCAGCAGGACGGTTTCTGGCCGGCACATAAAGATCTTCCTACGCATTTCGACCTTTTGCAAAATGTGGGATTTTGTTTTGCTCTGAGGGATAGCTCGGGACCGCTTGGACGGATTTTCGATCGAGAGGCAAGAGAAAAAGCATGAATCTTTCGGCCTTTTTGTCGAGTGGTATGAAAGCTGAGCGATGCGATTTTCTGAGGGCAAAAAAACGCCTTAGCGCTGGCTCGGTGCTGGAACCGTTCAAATATCTTTTCACCCTTTCCGTTTCTTATGAGGCAAAGTTGACGGCGAAGACAAAATCCGACAAAATAAAAACAACTGTCATCACTACAGCACCTGTATTTGCTTATTTCGCAACAAGAAATAAACAGTGCTAAACTGATGTGGATGCAAGTAGCACTGAACGTGGTGCAATGATTATGCAACAAGGTAACGCAACTGTATTCGGCTCCAAATCACCTACTACCAGTGAGAGAAAATATGCCAACATTGAGAGAGAGAGAGAGAGAGAGAGAGAGAGAGAGAGAGAGAGAGAGAGAGAGAGAGGGAGCTGTTACCTATTGTATGGGAAGCATAAAAATTTAACTTCATGAATGAATGAATGGGTGAAGAGTCATTGTTGAAACTGTTTATAAACCGTAAGAGCCTACATTCAAGAAACACCACCTAATGATGCCCTTCCCAGGCTAAAGTGATGCTTCTAAATCTCGCCAAGTATGATCTTGATGTGAGATATGTTCCTAGAAATAAGCAAGTAATCTCAGACTGTCTTAGCAGAGCACCTCTCAGTGACACTGAACAGTCAGTCAACCTGAGAAGATGACCACGACTTCTTCACGTCACTGGGGGTGTGGGGTGTGTGCGAAGGCGAATGATTAGGCCGATCATTGCACGAACTGTCTTCCATGTGGTTAACATGGCCAGCCCACCGGAGCTGAGAGCGCGTCAGGATGGCGTGGATGCTCTCAATCTCAGCCCGCAAGAGCACTTCCGTGTCTGGCACTTTGTCCAGTCACTTAAAGCAGAGCAAGGTTCTGAGACATCTCATATGGAAGGCATTGAGCTATCGGAAATGCCGAGTGTAAACTGTCCAGGTCACGCAGGCGTAGAGCAGGGATGGTAACACAACTGCTCTGTATACTTTGGGCTTGGTGTCAAGGCTTAGTCCTCTGCGCTTCCAGACCTTATCCTTCAATCTAACGAAGGCTGCGCTGGCTCTAGCGATTCTGTAGGCCTCTCCCTCATCGATGTTGAAGGAGCGTGACAAAGTACTGCCGAGGTAGACAAACTTGTCTGATACGGCTAGTCGCTGACCGTTGACGGTGATGTGGGCTCGGTGTAGGGAGCTTCAGGCGCTGGCTGGTGCATGACCTCTGTCTTCTTGGTGGAAATCGTGAGCCCAAAGTCGTTGCAGGCAATTGGGAGGAGATGTCCATGCTTCCCTACATGTCAGACTGAGTGGAAGCATCCAGCGCGCAGTCGTCAGCGAAGAGGATATCTCGGGCTGTGTCTTCATGCACTTTGGTCTTGGCTAGCAGTCTCCGAGTGTTAAAGAGTTTGCCGTGGGTACGATACCGAAAGCCAACTCCAATGTCACCGTCTCGGAAAGCGTCAGTTAGCATCGCGGAGAACATCACACTGAACAGGGTGGGAGCCGGCATGCAATCCTGCTTTACTCCACTGGTTACAGGAACGGCTGAGAGTACTCGCCGTCATCCTGCACTCTCGCTTTCATGCCATCGTGGAACTGCTGCACCATCAAGATGAACTTGGCCATGATCTGAAGATCATCACTAGAGCAATACCAGAAATTTATTTAACAGTAGCCATGGGGATCTCGCCATACTACAAGCTCACCGGAGTACCCACAATTGAATGATGCAGAAGAGAGGGCAGTGCACGTACCCTGAAGAAGGCTGCAGCAGACCCTAAGGACCCATTTGAGGGATTGCTGAAGTATCGCAATACACCTTTCCAAGATATAGGTGTGTCACCTGTTTAGTTACTGATGAGTCAGCGAACACGCACAATAATACCTACTCGTCGAAGTCTCTTGTTACCCCAAGAAGTGGACCCTGACCAAGTTGTGAAAGCACTTCAACTTCGTCAGGACATTTTTAAGAGAAACTATGACAAACAGAGTAGAGACTTGCCTCCACTTGAGGTGGGGGACAAAGTGCGAATTATTCCAAATCGGGAGCGTGTTACCAAGGTCGTATCCCCTGGAAGATGAACAGGGGCTTATCTACAGAAGAAATAAGAGACAGATCATCTCAGTTCCAAATGATCAATTCATGCATCCCCAACTGCGTCATGCTGTGGCTTCCCAGCTTGGCGGCTCCCCCAGAAGTTTTAATTTACCTGAAACTGAGGAACGGTCACTCAGAAAAAAAGACGCACCGTTGAGAATCAAGGTACAAGCACAAAATCCACTAATTACTACGAGATCTGGAGGAGGAGTCAGGAAGCGAGAAAGAGTCATTGAATCCTGCTAGAGGGGAGATGTTGTAATATTACTGACTGGGGACCCCGCGGGTCCATGAGCCCCTGGTCGTTTTCGGGGGCCACCCCAAACAAGGAGGAGCAGCCATGCTTTTTATATCTACACAATGTTATAATTATTATTTTATGCAAATGCTTCTAACTATGCCTTAATATCCCTAAGTAATTTTTTATGCTGTGTGTTTATGGTCGAGCGGATATAGCTGCCGTCTTTCGAGCAGGAGACCCAAGTTGGAATACCCGCTGACTTTGCGATTTTGTAATTTTACAGGGTTATATGTTGATAAGGATTCTATGGATTGTTATTGCGAAAAAAAAAAAAACACAGACCTCGGGCATTATTATAAGAATAATGCGCTCGATGTAACAAGGACAGACTTTCCTCCTTCTTTTTGTTTGGCGCTACTAACATGAGGGTTACACTATTTTTGCAGTACCCAGTTATGGCTATCAATCGTATAATTATCGCTCCAAAAAAAAATTTCATTTTATTTTATTTTATTTTTTTGATAACCACCTAGGAGAGCAATGTCTGGACAACATAAAGTCGTTTGCGGTAATAGCAAAGGAATGTATATATATATATATATATATATATATATATATATATATATATATATGGGTCATATCGCATAGTCGGTGCGCGATTTTCAATTCTTCTGTTGGGTGAGATCCGACGTCAGCATTTAAACGCGCCGCTAGCAGCTACCAGTCTACATTTTGATCTCGCCCGCCAACCCAACCCACTCATGAATGTGAAAGATAGAGATAGACCACCACACCAGGGACGATGCCTCTACTGTTTTCGAACAGTGCGTGGGTTCCTTAACGTCTCATAGATTATTAGGAACAAGTGTCGTTAATGTCCTTGTCAGGGAAGATTAGAAAATATGACCGTTTGCAGATGTCATTACCATAGCAGCACTTTCTCCTCAATTATATAAAGACCCTGAATGCTGGTCTCGCAGAGGTGTAAACATGGACCGACCGCGCGCACGGAAGTCCGGTGCTCTACCAACTGAAATAACCGGTCGGCGGATAACTTTTTTTTGCCTCGCACCGCTTTCATTTTAAGGACCATGTGCCTTAGATTCTTTTAGTTTCCTGTAAGTTTCTACGTATGTCGAATTAAAATTTCCAAGAACTTTCACTTTACTCGTGCCATTGGTACCATTAAAAGAGGGTCTTCCAACTTCCTGTTTGTTTATTCGGAAAATTAATCGGAATAGTTGAAAGCTTTGTTTTCTCTGTTTTCCCTCTCGGTCAAAGTAAACAGCGTCTGGGTTAGCCGTCCAATTTTCCTCTCTCAAAAGGATCGACTAGGTGACTCAACAAAATTCACTAACTCACTGCCTCAATCCCAAATTTCTGTCTTCATTGCTTCGGTTTACAAAAAGATATAATGGATTTGCTGATAGATACAACTGACATGTAACGTTTGATGTGGCGAAGCTAATACATACATTTGAGTAGAGTGTCGGCAGTTGATCCTACCGAACTTTCAACTTTGTCGAGTTGCGAATTGGATTGAGATGTTTAATCCTAATAACAAAACGAAAACTCTTCTCTCTCCTTATTTTCTCTCCTCAAACCACGGGCATCAAAATAAATACAAGGATTATTCACTCATTGTCTGCTTTGAATTTCTTCAGGCTGAGATGTACCTTGCAGTCTTTTTTCTGGTTGTGTCGCTTGCTCCTACGTGTGTCTGTAAGTAGTTGATGTAAAAGATAATACAATCTTGTAGCCTTAGAGGAGTATTGTAGTGACTTTGTTTAATTAGCCAAATTGGAGGCATGCTACTAACAACACCTGGCCTGTCTAATCGCAAAGAATTCTACACAGACCAAAGAAAAAATGGAAAAAGCAGAAAAAATAATGACTGTTAAGTCAATTAAGTTGTTATGTGCGGCTGTCCGTAAATATTTCCTGTAGGTGTGCAAAATGAAAAAATCGAGATTTCTCAAACTCTACCAGCATAGACGTTATCAAGGTTTCAGACGCCATCTTGACGGGTAGGTAAACAGAGGAGAAATTAGAGTGTTTGTATGCAAATTCGTTGTAAAAAAAAAAAAAAATGCGTGAAGCGCCTGTTTCCTAGCAAAAAAATATACTTCTAATTAATAGTTCTACGATAAGGGTTCCACGGACAAAATTTTAGGGATTTAGCCGTACCAGATAAAGTTCTCTGGCTTTTTTAATTTTTCCATACATTTGTTTGTAATTTTTTGCCGTGGGCTGAAAAATTCGCGTGAAAAAATAACAGACTAATGTATGGAAAATTCAAAACCCAAAGAACGTTTTCTGGCACAACATAATCCCTCAAATTTTGTTAGTGGAACCCTTTGCCTAGTACCATTAATTAACAATATAATTTTTTATTGAGAAACAGGAGCTTCACGCTTTTTTTTGCAACGAGGGAATTGCATACAAACACTGTAAAATCTGTTCTGTTTGCCTACCCGCCAATACGGCGTCTGAAACCGGGATAAGGTCTACATAGCTTTAGTTGAAGTATTTCTGAACAAAAACACTTGGTTTGCTCGAACGGCAATATAAACATCTGTTCCGAGGCGTTCACATCGGCTTTCCTAGGGTCCACAAACTCATTACTTGCACCAACCCTAAAATGTAAAAAAAGGTGAATGTAAACATCGATTATCTCACTGAAAATAACGCATGTCAATGAACATTTTGTTATATAATTTGTCGTATTTCACAACAAGGATTTTGCCGATTTCGACGGGGCAAAAACCGCAAAATTGTCACTTGTTATTTGGTCTGTTGTCACATTAAATTCGCTCAGCGAAAAAGCAGTAAGCCGCAATAAGATGTTTGGGCTTCTAAAAATGGAAAATTGTAGAGAGCGCCGTAAGAAAGTGAGGCAAACGTCAAAACATGCGATTGCGAAGCGTAAAGTAACAGTGTGCTTATCAGAATAGGATATTGGCCATTTTTCCAACAATAATCTCCTCAATTTGGAAGAAAGCGTAGTTCTGAATAATATTACCTTGTTTGCTCCTCAGGATGTTTGAAATTTTTATCAGTCACCTTACCACATGTAAATTCTGCTTCGCCGCTCATAGATGACACACAAAAAAACATGCAAACAAACAAAGAGACCTCCAGGACCCAGAGTAAGCCAAAGTATGTGAGGTTTTTACAAAATTTAACATTTTTTCCCGACGCGTCCAACCCAATGGAAAGCATGGAATTAAGTTTTTTTTAACCAAGCAAAACTTGTTAACGTTGGAGTTATTTTCAGCTTCTGAGGTTTGGCAAGGTTGTAATAATAACTCTGTCTTCGCTGCTGTTTAACTGGATGATGTTTTGCCGCTGAGAATCTTTAATTGAAGAAGCTTCCTCGGTGGACGTAGAAAGTAAACTACAAAACTTTCAAGGCAGTTTAGGGTTTTGTTTTTGCTTAGCAAAGCAAGGATTTCGGTGTGATAGAGTGCTTTTATACAGCCCTGAGTTTAGAGTGATTGTTGACTGATCTAAATTCCAAGGTTGATACTACCTTTATGTCATTTCTACGGACAATTATGTCAAAATAGGCCATTTCCGAATTACTTTAGGCCTCTTTTTTCAAAGCGGGGCCTAGTGTTCAACTATTCGAATGAAAATGAGTTTAATATGCAGGTGAATGAAACCTTATTTTCATACGAAGAGATGAGCACCAGGACTCGCTTTGAAAAAGAGGTCAAAGGTAATTCGCAAATGGGCTATTGCTTAGCAATGTTTTCGTTGTGGTAGTTTTTGACCAACGTTAAATGTCGCACCTGGAGGTGATAGCCATGGGGGTGAGGATTGTTTTAGCGCTTTCGTTTGCTTACAACTTTTTCAGAAATTTGATTGTTTAGTGCACGAAATTCTGTACATAAGACAATTAAAACCTAGTCTCAGCGTGCAGTCGGATTCAATACTGACGAAAGTATTCTTGTACTTTTCTCACTCGCTACGACCTTTATTATGTTAATTTAGTGAGCCATTAGTCTCGCAAGTAGTATAGTACATGGGTGATCTAGCACATTCTCCATAAAATTGTGCAATTTTTCAAAACAGCACACTTTTTCCTAAGGTCAAGGTCACGTGATCTAGCACACTTTTTGCCAAGGTTAAGGTCATCTATTTAAGTACTTTATGATATAAAAAACACTTAAAGAAATGTCGCTATAGGTTATTATGGAGAATGAAGAAAGAAATCTCCGGGCCTTGGAAAAGCCCTCTCAAATCAGGTCAGGTAGCCAGATGGTAAATGGCCTAAGTCAGAAAAATATTGGATCAGGTAGCCAGATGGTAAATGATTTTTGTAATCCAGATATTCACGAATATTTTGTTGAAGTAGAAAAATATCTAATATGTCCTTTATGTGATCAGAAGATAGCAGAACATAGTGTCAAAAATGAACCATGTTGTGATAATCAGAAAATGATTAATGACAATGGTGAAAATGTTTGTACAAATTGTGGTTCAGTCCATGGTTATGATTATTGTAAGGAGTACGTTGACTTTCATAATAATATGTATAAAATAAAGCGGAAATCTATATATCATCGGAAGTACCATATTGAAAATGTGATAAATGGTATATGTTGCAAGAATAGATTTCAAATTTCAGTAAAAGATAAGGGTAAAATATTAAGAATATTCAAGGAGATAGACACTATCATCCCTTCGGTGAATAAGAATCGTAAAAGAATGATAAACACCAAATTCATTCTGAAACAATTGTTTATGATGATGGATCTGCCTTATGAGTATATCATATTAACCAACTCAAAGAAAACACTGAAATTTTATAATCAATATTGGGTTGAGATTCTATTGTTAATATTTGATAAGATTATTCGTATTATCAAACAGTGAATTTTTCATCATATTTCAGTAGGTACTTATCAATAATTGGACTATTATCAACAACATAATCGTCTATGTTCTTCATTGTATTGTGTATGCTGGAATTATCAAAATTACCGCTTCTCATGGTTTCTTTTATTGTATTGAGAAGATGCTGGTAGCTTTGATAAGCATATGTACAATTCTGTATTTTCATGTCAAGGTTCTTGTGTTTCATCCAACCTTGTATTAAAAGTGATACTGTACTGATGGCAACTAAACTAACACCACCAGTCGAAATACTTGCGGCAAGACCGCCAGTTGCAAATATAATGGATGCTGAATTCCCCAGTAATTTCCATTTTTTGAACCGTTTAACAGCTTGTTTATAAGCCCAACACTTTCTGTGATATGTTCGGTAATAGGATTTTAATTCATTTACCTGATCTTCTGTTAATTCACCTGAAATATGGTTCCAGCTGAATATGCTTTTTCGCTCTTTCATACAATATGCTTATATAACGATTCTGTTCAACACACAGTACCACAAACCAGACAATTGTCCACTTAGAGGTGACAATTTGTTAAATTTCGTTGTCATGAAACGGGGGAAAGCATAAGAATATCCTCTGTCAAGTGAATGTTTGACGTAGAATCGACCGAAAGCATCATGTAATATTGCATGTGTTTGCAACACATTAATCCATCCAAGAGTATGCTCCAGCAAATGTGTCAGGCAACCATCACCATATCCAATTAATCCAATGTCTTCATGCTCCAAAAGGATATCTCTAACCTCAACATACTTGTTAAAATGTTTGTGATATAGAAACTGATAAACCAAAGCTGATTTCAAAATCCTCTTGTCAACACCAGGGTTTTTCCGTTCAGCATCCCGAGTAAACCATCTCACATATCTAATTATTTTGTTCATTTATATTATATCGTTGGATTAAAATTTGATGATGATCTGAAATTGTTTTTTCGTCTAATATAGAATCCAAGTACACACAGAAAAAATAACACTACCGTCAAGAGGTGCGATGGAGCTAGGATCCAAATCACCAAAAGTCATTTGCCGACTACCACTTCTGTTAGCCGCTGTAAAACTTCCAATATGTTTTTTATTCCAATAGATTTTACTTGTGTTTGTTTTTGGAGAAGATAAATTATCCCAGTGAACAGACAAGCAGTGCCAAACATTTATTTGACCCAAATCATTTACTGAATAATCTGCTATTTTTCTGAAACTTTGTATAGATGCTGCTGGACCGAAATACACACAATTTGATTGATCAACACCACTTATAACTAAATTTGAACCATTGTAATAGCTGACAAACTTATCATAACCTCTATTATCATGACCAAAAAGACCATTTTTCCATGGACTTCCACCTGTATTTGAATTTAATTTATAAACAATGAAGATATTAACAGCATTATTATTTAAATTGATTTGACTTATCATTCTCTGTGATCCATCAAACTTCAAAAAATAACGTCCATTATGTTTCTCAGCCTTGGTACAAACAGTGGGTCTTATGTTCAAAGTCGGTTGCGTTGCATTATTTTCTTCATTCGAGAGATCGTACAATGTTTCAACTTTTCTGTCTGCATTCATATCTAGAAAATTATTATTCGCTCTGTCGATTTGATAAGTACATTCAGAGCACAATCTGATGAATTCAGAAACCCACAAATCCAAAAAACTATCTCTGACAATATCTGAAACTTGTGATTTGATTACAACATGATCAGAATCATTGCCTGCTTTTACATTAGTCAAATGTTTGTTTCCAAGATCATAGTGACCATCTTGTGTTAATGTAAAACCATTTCCATTATCACCTTTGAGACCTCTTTCACCAGTATCGCCTTTATCACCTTTATTATCTTGATTTTGTGGAGAATTGAAAACTCCCATTATAATATTAATTTAGATTAATTCATGACCACTTCAAGTGTGAATGCTGTATCAAATGCTCCACTATTAGGATGTGAATAGTCAATTATAAAATAGCCTCTCGATAATGATTTATTGACGTTAACCGTTGTGATGTTTCTACTCATAGTATTATGTCTGTGTTCATAAATAGTTGCTGGTAATGGCAAAGGCATACCACCTTCTGCTTTTGTCTTGAAATAAAATATTCCGGGTTTTGTTCCTTGTATGATATACATTTTCTTAATATAAAAGTTATTGTTATGAATGACTAAAAAATCAGAGCCATTTATCAATACAGGCTTTAAAGCATTCTTATTATGTCCTTGTTTGGCTTTGACAGAGCAATTTAAATATTGTATTTGACCGATTATATTATTTCCATTCAAATTTAGATCACCTCCTAATTTTGGCTGATAGAGAGCAAATCCTCCGAGATCGAAAGCTGTTTCCATAATTACACCTGTAACGCTTGAACGAAATAGATTCAAACTATTATTATGAATTCTATAGCCATTCAGATTTAAATCACCGCCAAGTTTAGCCTCACTTATAAGAAAGCTGTTCATATTAATGTTATTTAGCATTGTCAATTCACCATTTTGACCATCAAATAAGTTTGATGAATTATTAATCAAGGCATGTCCATTCAAATCTAAATCAGTTTGTAATTGTATTTTTTCATTAACGATTTTGAAAGGTTCAGAGAAGTCGTAAACACTTGATGGAACGTCTACAGCTTCAAAATCAATACCATATGCAACACAATGAACTTTGTACTTATTTGGATAAGTTGGGTTAGCATTAATATGAATCGTACAATATAAATATTCAGGTGGTGAACTTGCTGATGGTTTTTCAATCCATAATAAATATCTCGAATGATCTTCATTTCTGTTATCAAATTTTCTCCCTACAGTTTTATGAATTGTAATTCCACCAGTTGCACTGAATGTTACACTACTAAGACTCATTCCTTCATAATCAGGAAATAGCCATTCAAGAATGAAAGTGTATTTTCCATCTTTTATTGTGTACATATTAAATCCAATTCTAGCTCTGTAAATATGATTAGCTTCTTTATTCAAGTCTATATCAATGACCTTTTTTGAAATCAAATGTGGTGAACGAGGTAAATTGACATATCCATTAACTTTCAAGCCATATTCAGTACTGACTTCATCGATATCATTCATCAAATATTTGAAAGCATTCTTTGGATGAGAAGCAGATGAAATATGACTTTTTTCTAATTGATCTAAATTTACGGCATCGGTTTTATTTGTTCCTTCTTTTAAGTTAATGATTTTATGCCCTCCAAGTTTCATATCTGCTGCCATCGCATTTATTCCATTCAATAATAAAGTGTTCGATCTAATAGCTATTCCAGCTTGATTTAAAACTCTAAAGTTCACTGCATCAGTTTCATTCACCACGTCCGCTAAATTAGTCACTCTATTTCCACCCATCGACAAATCGCCATACATTGCAGTCGAACCGTCTCGTCGAAGAAAATACTCGTCAGTATATCTTTTTGTAACCGCATCATCTAAATTGACGGGTGGAGCAAGATCAGTAATGGCATTGTTGTTCATATTCAGATTTTGTTGTGCAATCGTATCGAGTTTGGTTTGCAACCTCTGGTCCACATAACTTTTGTTTACAGCATCTTGTGGGTTTGAGGGGTTATCCTGCAGGTTGAGGATTTTGTTTAGTTTCATGTCAATATTACTGCCAAATGCAACATGGCCGTTTTCAATTTCATAAGCCGGGTCATGGAGAAAGTAAGACAAATTGGTATGATAGCCATAGGCCCCATAAACGATGATATGTGTTTTGGTGTTAGACGCAGGAGCTGTGCTAAAAAGTAAAACATCAATTAACGCTTGACCGCCACCAGTTTTTTCGATTCGGAAAAGCTTCTTCATATAACCATCAACATACGGGGTTTTGAGAAAAGGTTTTTGAAATGGCTGTCCCGCATCTCGTATATTCAATGTGCGAAGATCGAGCCCAATTGTAGCTTGGCGTGGGTCTGATGGTGAGTAAAACTCAGTAACAAATGTGTACCGTCCATTTCTTAAAGATGTCACATTAAAACGAATTTTGGATGTAAAGTTGCCTTTTCGTTTAATAAAAAAGACAATGATGACTTGTTTATGTGATAAGGTGATCTGTCAAAATTCTCAATTTGAAGGTTTGTTGCACCACTAACTGCAGAAGACTTGGATATGTCTTTTAACAGAAAAGCGAATGGGTTGCGTTGAGCTCCTGATGCTGAAAAAACAAGGTCATCAACATACTTTTTGTTGGCAGAATCTTTATCAGAGTTTGGAGTCTCAACATTTGTTATTTTATTGTCACCCATGTCAAGATCACCAGTCATTGCAACACTTCCATCTTTTTTAAGAAATGGTGAAACATCAATGCCAGTAATTCCAGCAATTTCAGTATCAACATACCCCTTTGTGGCTGTATCATTGTTTGCTGTTGGCGCTGCTACATTAGTCAATTTATTACCTCCAAGATTCAAATCAGAAGTCATCGCAACACTTCCATTTAGTTTCAAAAAATTATTGTTCACATAGTTTCTATTTACAGCTGAATAACCAAATCTTGGGTTATCTGGTATGCCAAACAGATCATTTCTATTCATGCTAACAGGTGCATAAATCACACCGCCTGTGTTTATATTAAGGAAATCAGCCAGTTCATCATCAACATATTTTTTGTTTACAGCATCTTGTGGGTTTGAGGGGTTATCCTGCAGGTTGATGATTTTGTTTAATTTCATGTTAATATCACCACCGAATACAACATTGCCGTTTTCAATTTCATACACTGGGTCGTGAATATGTGATAAAATGATATTAGAAAATCCATAAACACCATAAACTATAACATAATGTTTTTTATTATTTTGTAAATATGGCGAAATCAACAATAACTCCATTGATGTGGAACCATGATTTGTTTTTTCAAGGAAGAATATTCTCTTAAGATAACCATCAACAAGATGAGTCTTTGGAAATGCTCTTTTTATTGAATCCTTTCTTTCAATTAAATTTGATGACAGATTGTCGTCATCGACTGTTGCATTATTTGGGTTACCATCAGTATAAAACTCAACAACTAAAGTGTACTTTGAAACTTCCAATTGTGTCAGATCAAAACGAAGAACAGTTGTAAGACCAGCAGTGGGGATACAAAAGACAAGATTTTTTATTTATTGAGTAAGGGCTTTTATCATAGTCTTCAAATTGCAGATTATTCGCATTTCTAAGAATAGTTGTTTTTGATGTATCTTCAAGAAGAAATTTGAATGGATTAACACGTGTTCCTTCAATTGATAAAACAGCATCATTAACATATCCCAAGTTAGCAGAATCATAATGATTTACTGGATCACCAACATATGTCAAACGTTTATTTTCAATGTCATAATTACCATCTTGTGTTAATCTAAATCCATCACCTTTGGGACCAACAGCTCCAGTAGCTCCTTGTGGACCAATTGCACCTGTATTACCTTTTGGACCTCTATCACCTTTTTCACCTTTGGGACCAATTGGACCAGCTGGGCCTCTTTCACCAGTACCAGTTTCTGTTTTATCTTGATTTATTTGAGCATTAAAAACTCCCATTATATCATCTTGTTAGATTAATCTTTCGATTCTTTCTGTTCTGGGATTCTCCTGTTTTTCTGGATTTTGAAAATTGTTGATTGCCATATAATATTAGATTAGATTAAACAGCACCATAAAAATTTCTCTTGATTGTTTTCATCGGCTTGTCAACATAACAGAAGGAATATGGTTTTTTGGTTGCTTCAATGTATTTCTTCTTGTCGATTCCAAGCTCCTGTGCAATCAAGTTCCTTTCTCTTGAGGATGGGAAATCATAAAGGCAGAAGTGACTGCAATTGAGTCTGATTGATTTTGGGCATCCATAGAATGATTGTGTGAGATATATGACTGAACAGTTCTTGTGTCTCCCCTGAATGAAATAGCTGATTATCTGATCTTGTTTCTTGTCAGTCACGAAATCATCAAAAACAACCAATCGCTGCAAATCTGTGTTTTTATTTGTTCAACTGGCAATATCTCTTCTTGACTGCAAACCAAGGCAGGATATCCAATGTGACTGCTTATTTCATCCATTACTTTCCGAAGATATTGATATTTGTCTTGATCCAAATTTTTTGCATAAAGATGTATCTGATCATAATAAACCAACGGTTCCATAATCAGATGCATGAACAATGTTGTCTTTCCAGATCCAGAATTACCAGCCAATAACATTCTAAATGTATCTTTTGGCATATACGGATACAACTGTCTGAATGAATTCTTTAAACCCTGAATATCATAATTAGGGATTTCCATATGTAAATAGTTTAGATTAGTCTAACACAATTGTATATGGATATAGAACGAATGAAAAGGCTTCTAAAAAGTGGAATTGAAGCCGGAAACAAAACAAGAGAAGTTCGTGATGTTATCAAGACTTATGAATACAGAAAACAGGATGCATATGATACAACATCAGAATTGCTGAAACCCTCTATTGATGTCCAGAAGAGTGTGAAAGAAAGTGTCGACAAAAAACAGGATGAAGTCATTGAACAGTTGAAAAAAAATCAACAGGCTTTAACACAAGGACTTGATGATGTTATTGAAGCTAATCGCAGAGCAATTACAATGGGAACGGAACTTCCTTTGACAATTGAAGCACCTGAAAAAGAGGATCAGACACCCAACATATTATCGATCGATAACTATTTCGATAGAGATGATAGAATCATATTAAGAAATCACAATCTTTTGAAACCATCCGAATTAACTCAAGTCGCCCCACAAAAACTTGTCGAGGAAAGGGTGAAATCTGCAGAAATTGCCAAGGATATGGGAAGAAAAAAAAAATCATTCACTCCAGAAGAAAATGAATCTCATAAAAGAGAAATACAAGCTTTGAAGAAATACAGAGAAACGATTGATGATGTATTAGCTTCTTACAAATACAAAACAGGGAAAGGAATGGGTTCAAGGGGCGCATTTTTGGGTGACATGCTTTCACGTTTACAGTTACTTGGTGGATCTATTTCAGCCGGCAACAACAGCAAAAATGTTCAAAATGAATTCACAAAAATATTGCATACATTGAACAGACTGGGAATCCTGAAAACTGGTGAGCTAAATAAAATAATGATGAAATATCTAATGTAAAAGTATATGACAGAAATTTCATTACGATTCAACAGTAAAAACAGAGACAAAATTGGTGTCAGCAAGAGTCATGATTTTGAAAAAAGATTTAATTCACCTCTTAAATTAACGAATGATTTAAAATATGAAATGGCTGTGAATGTCATCAATATGACATACAGTTGGTACAATATCAGAGATATTTTTGGGAATAATCAAATGAAATACAGCTATGACAAAGGTGTAAACTGGGAAACAATAACATTCGTTAACGGGATGTATTCATACGACGATATCAATAGTTACATTCATGAGTATATGAGAAAAAATAGCCATGTACTGAATCCATCTGAAACAGACAAATCAAAATTCAAGTATGGTATTAACATGTATTTCGTTTTGTCAACATATCGCATTTTGATTGAACTCAATGAAAATTATCGTGTGGATCTGAGGAATCTTGATTTCAGAAAACTTATCGGTTTCGATTCAAAATTAGTTCCAGCCACAGAATATGGAACAAATCTACCTGATATTACAAGAGGAGTAGATGAAATTTATATCAATTGTGATTTGGTGACAGATAGCATTGTTGATGGAAATAGCACAAATACAATCGCTGTTATTCCTGTCACAGATCTCGTTAGAAGTTTACCTTTCACTTACAAACCTCGTTTTCTTTCATGGAATCCTGTCTCAACACATACAATCAGCTCAATACGTTTTTATGTCACAGACTCTTCTAGAGCTCCAGTCGATTTAAATGGGATAGATTGGTATATTGAGTTATTCTTGAGAGAGACAGAATTATAAAACCTAATAGTATATGAAACGGTTTGAGTTTAAAAAATATGAACAACATGGTGAAGGTATTGTGACTGATATGATCAAAACAGCTGGAAAAAAAGCAGCAACAACAATTGGTGAACATGCAGGCAAAAAAGCTGGTGACAAAATCATAGAACTTTTGAAAAAGAGAAAGAGTGGAACTGAGAGTGTGAGCCAGACTGGTGGTTTAATCAAAAGAAAGAGAGGCCGACCTCGTAAAATAACTTTTATCTAACACAATAATATATGTCAAACTATCGTGACTCAAAATATATCGAAAGATATGAAGATGTAGTGTTCGAACTAGAGACAGCACTTAATACTGTAGTAGCAAACAATGCTCATCAGAGTAAAACAGGCTACCGATTCATTGTTGATAACAGTGGAGAGACTACACCATTTGACTGGTATAATGCCCGTTTTAATGTTATTTTCAAAGAAAATAAGCTTGCAGATGGAGCTAACATTGCTGCTGCAGATCGAAATGGTATTGTTAATTCAGCTCACGCTCTTATTAACACCATTAATGTAAAAATGAATGGTCTTGATGTTTATGAATGCCGAGACGCTAACCAGGCCACAAATATTAAGTCATTGCTTGAGTATTCACAGGGTTATGTTGTAAGTCAGGGAACCAATGAGTTCTTCTATCTTGACACCAGCAGAGGTGCTGAAAACAGAGTGGCACAAGCTGCTTATAACAAAGGATTCTCAGATCGTAAAGCTTTGCTTAATGATGGTGGTGAAGTAAATGCAGAGATAGCATTGAACAGATACGGTTTTTTCAAGAGCTTTTGGGATGAACTCATGCCTAACTCAAAAATAGAGGTGAAATTGACACTTGAGAGTGATGCCAATTTGATTTGGCAAGCTGCTGATGATTGCCGTGTGGTACTAACTAAATTCCAGCTAATAGTTCCTCGCATTGTTTTTAATTCTGCGGGAAAGTCCTTATACATGAGCAAGTATCTTGACAACAGAAAGTGGACTTACATGAGAGAAATGGTTGAGAGAGGCAATTCAACAAGACAGCAGACAGCCAATTTCCGTATTTCCACAGGAATAAACAAACCCAGGCATGTTTTTGTATTCATCATCAATGATGCAAGTGATGCATCTCAGACAGCCAATAAATTTCTCTATAACACTTTTCTGTTGGTAATGACAAAACTTTGACTGATTGTTATCTTGAAGTTGGCAATGGTAATGATTATCCAGAGGTTCATTATAAACCATCAACAGAACCAACAAGAGTATTTAGAGATGTTTTGAAATATGTTCAAGCTGTAAATGATTTCAGTGAAAGTACCCTTCTTAACAGGGGCAACTTCGGTACAATATTCCCTTTTGTTTATTTCGATCTGACAAAACAGAAACAGGATATTAAAGATGGAATGACAAAACTGACTTTCAAATACACTTTAAGTGCTGCAACAGATCATGATTATAGTGTGTATGCATTGGTACTCTATGAGCAGGATATTGAGATGAGAAAGACTGATGGAAAATTAATTCTGAGATCAATGTAAATTAAATAAATTAAATTAAATGATTGTTTGTATTAAATACAATTTAGTATAAACATATATTATATGACTACTTATCATCCTCATGGAGTAAGACTTTCAGGAAGTCAGAAGCAAAGGCTTGCAAAAGCTATACAAACAAATTCACCGGTAACATTGAGACTCGCACATGGAGATCTCACTGGAGGTGATCAAATGATGTTGACAAAAACACAGATAAAAAAATTAGCCAAATCACAGAGAAATGGAACAGGTGCTGATGTAAAGATATCCAAAGCACAGATCAGAAAATCAGTCCAAGAAGGAGGTTCTCTTTGGTCCAGTCTTTTTTCACTTGGAACAAGACTATTGCCTTATGCAGGTAAAGCAGTAGCTAAAGCGGCTCCAGCATTGGCTACAGGTGCTCTTTCTTCATTAGCAAGTCTCGGCATTGATAAACTATTTGGAAAGAAACAAAAAGGAGGATTTCTTATTCCTAATGCCAATTTATCCCAATTATTGAATGTAGGAAATTTATTGAATACGAGACAGATGGCTGATGTTATACAAAAAATGCAGTATGGTGGAGACGTTGTTATAAAACCAACAAAAGCGCAGACTGGAAAGGGTATTGGAACAATACTCGCCAGTATTGGAATTCCTTTGGCTATAGAAGCAATCAGAAAATTAACTGGAAAAGGTTTGCATGTTGAAAGCAGCCGTCCAAGACGGTCAATACCTGTTCATGTTCCAGATGACATTGTACCCAGAAAGAAAGGTGGGAAACATGCTATGATTCCATGGCAATCTCCTCCTGTTTTTGGTACATGGAATAACCCAATCGGTTATGGAATGAAAAAAAAAAGAAAAGGAAAAGGACTTCTACTGGGCAAAAACAGTCCATTCAATTCAATCCCCATACTAGGAACCATTTTGTAAATAAACCCTTATCCAACTTTGATTTAATCAATTGGGTTAAACAACTTGGAATAAAACATTTTAGAGGAGTATTTTCAAGAGACAATCTGCCGAGACAAATAAAAAACAATGAATGTGGGATAGTCAATCTTGATTCCAAAATTGGACCTGGTACTCATTGGGTTTGTTATAGGAATTTCAAAAATGATAAATACTGTGAATACTTCGACTCTTTCGGTTTAATGATGCCAACAGAAGTACAGAAATACATGGCTGCAAGCGGTAAACAACTTGAATACTCTGGTGATGAGATACAAGAAAGGGAATCAGTATTATGTGGATATTGGTGTTTGTACTATCTTCTTGAGAGACAAAAAGGCAGATCCATTCTTAATACAATACATAATGCTGAATTTGATCCAACAGACACAAGAGTCAATCACAGGTTCATCATAAATTATTTCAAAAATATCTAACCAAATTATATGGAAACAATTATTGTGCAAGTTGTTGGAACGCCTGTTGTAGTTCGTAATGACAAGATAATGATAGTACTCAAGAACCAATTCGGCGAAGATGTTATAATAATATGTGAAGTGAAACAAGTTTTTAAAGAAAATATCTAACTTATATGTATAATGGTGAAATCATATTGTGTTAAACAGAAGAAAGTCACTGAATGTGTGCCAGGAAGTGAAAGATATCAAAAGACTAAAAATGGTCGAACTGTGATGAAATGTACTTGTGCTGAATGTGGAATCACAAAGACTAAATTTGTCAGAAATCGGGGAAACTGAATAGCCCGTCTGAAGGGGCGGGCATACTAGATTCAGCCGCAGATATGGCGCTAACAGGATTCTTGGAACATGGAGTCCCTTATTTAGCAAAGAAAGGTGTAGAAATGGGAAGATATTATGCATCAGAAGCAATGAGAAATCCAAAGCTGCAAAAGAAATTAATTGACAAAGGACTTTCCCTCGCAAAGCCTGCAATCACAAAGGTTGGTAAAGAAGGCTTAATGCAATTGAGCACTGCTATTAGACCCAAACGCTCTGACAAGAAAAAAATGTATAAAACAGATATTGCTGGAGTTGATTATACACGTGGTGGCTCATTGCTTGGAGATATCATGTATGCAAAACCAGAAGATATACAAAAATGGGTATCTAAAATCAATAAAATGGGAGGCGCGATTGATATCCATAAGGTAATTGGCAAGCTTCCTAAACCAAAAGCAGGTTGGACTCCAAGTAAGTATAAGTATATGGGCCCTTATAATCCATTGCATGAGCAGTTGGAATATGATCCAAATACTGGCGAGGTCTTGAAATGGAATGTACAACCTTACAATAAGGTGGATGAAATAGCAGCTTATCATGATATTTGTTATGATATGGGAAAAATAAAGGTGAATGTGATAGAACAATGGTCGAGTCACTAGATCAAATACCATATGGTGAGATGCCAAAATGGGGTCAAACAGCTAGATTCTTAATCGACAAAAAACAGAAACTTGGTCTTGGTGTTTCAAAAAACGGAAAAAGCCGTCGAGTGAAGAAAACTGGCAAGAAAAACTAGCTGATGAATTACATGCACCATAAAACGAAATTTCACTCGGCGGCGTGTGATTGTAAATAAAATTGATGAAATATGGGCAAGTGATCTAGTTGAAATGCAACAGTTCAGTAAATGGAATAAAGGTTATCGATATCTTCTTATGGTTATTGATGTCTTCAGCAAATATGGTTGGATTGTCCCATTGAAGGATAAGAAAGGTGAATCTGTCACTGAAGCATTCAAATCAATATTCAAGGAAGGTAGAAAACCACAGTATTTATGGGTCGACAAGGGAAAAGAGTTTTACAACAAACACTTGAAGGACTTGCTAGAGAAACATAGTGTACAGATGTACTCAACTGAGAATGAAGAGAAATCATCAGTAGTTGAAAGATGGAATAGGACAATTAAATCCAAAATGTGGAAGCAGTTCACTGTTCAAGGCAATACACAGTATTTAGACATGTTACAAAAATTAGTGAAACAGTATAACAACACAAAACATTCAAGCACAAAGATGACACCTGTTGAAGCATCTGATAAGAGGAATGAAGGAACTGTTTACTTCAATTTGTATGGTGATATGGAGCCATTAAAACAGAAACTAAAATTTAAAATAGGTGATAAGGTCCGAATATCCAAGTATAAACGGATTGTGTTCGACAAGGGCTATACACCAAATTGGACAGAAGAAGTGTTTATAGTTGATAAAATCCAATACACTAATCCAATAACATACAAACTAAAAGATCACAACGATGAAGAAATTGAAGGGAGTTTTTATGAACCTGAGTTATTAAAGGCTAAACAGGATGTATTCCGTATTGATAAAGTCATTCGCAGAGATTACAAGAAGAAACAAGCTTTGGTGAAGTGGAAGGGATATAGTGATGACTTTAACAGTTGGATACCGTTCAAGGATTTAAAGAAAATTATCTAACATACATGTAGATGCAAAAATATTCCTACGATAATAAAGAATTAGACGTTTCAATAGATTGTTATCTCGATGATAAAAACGATATATGGTTCAGAGGAAGAGACATAGCCATTATTCTCAACTATAAAAATCCGCAAAGAGCAATCAGAGATCATGTTGATTCTGAAGATAAAATCTTATTGGACTTCAAACTGTCCATAAATTCCAAAACAAAGTCAATTTTCGCTGATGCAATTGAAAAAACTTTCAAATGTTTTTTTATAAATGAAACAGGATTTCATTCACTTTTATTCTCATCCAAAAAACAAGAAGCCAAAGAAATTAAACATTGGGTTACTAAAAAGGTCTTACCATTAGTCAGAAAACGAATATATCAAAAACAGTTCAATGACAGAAACAATAACATGCTATTGATTGAAAATGAAAATGATTTACACTGCAAGATTGTTTCATTCATCAGAAAGAAATATGAAGACGCATTAATGATAGCCGGCTTAGGTGAGAATCAAATAAGCTCAAACATGAGAATCAAAAGTTACAACAAAGGATATATGTCCGGACAATGTGATTTAATGTTAATGAATCCAACAAAAGAATACAATGCTCTATGTCTTGAATTCAAAAGTCCCACTGGTGTATACCAAGTGACTGATAAACAAAAAAGTATGAAGCAAATGTATGAGAAAAACAAGTGCAAATACATTATGAGCAATTGTTTTGAAGATTTAATTTTTGAAATAACCAAACACATGGAAGAAAGCAAATTGTATTTATCACGTATAAGAAAAGACTAACTTTTATCTAACCTATATATGTGAGAGAGGTCAGTATTATACTGTATTTTGCTATTTTGGTAGCCAAGAGTATTTTTATTCCTGGCTATTTATTTTGTGATGGCCATAAGCATAACTGTTGATTCCGTCTTTTGATAAATATCTTTTGTCATCGAAGCAGCTGAGTGATACTTTGTTGATTTCATAGCTTCCTAATTGATGGTTTTCACTTCTGATTGTTTTCATTTTATGATACATTTGTTTATCATTGAATAGAGTGTCTTTATAATTTTCATGCTTGATTTCATTTTTGATTGTGTTCTTTTTGATTCCTTTTGCTGTTTTTCCTCCTTTCTGATCATCTTTAATATAGCTATACATCTTTGATCTCAGCCCTACGAATTCACATATTGGGACTCCAGCAGCCTCATCTTTCATCTTACCAATCACTTTCTTATTGGTCTTATCGGAGAATGGCGAGCTTTCAGGATAGTCACTGTTATCGAATTTATCTTTATCATTCCAGAAATCCCTGTAGACATCTTCAGCTTCAATTTCATATGTCAAACTGTCCGTGTCAGTGAAGAGCAGCTTAGCCTTATTACCGTACTTTTGTTTAATGTAGTTGTAATGGAAATCATACATAAGTGTCTTACTGAGATCAAGAATACACATTCCTACATATGCCGGCCTGTTTAGAGTTAGTGTTTCTTTTATCTTATGCACTGCTACCAGATTTTCATTGAATATCTTACTGCTAACATAAGTTGGTTTACTGGCTAATTTCAATAGCTTCTTCTCATCAGTCACCAATCTGACATCTACTCTCTTTCTGAGATTTTCCATAGTTTTGCCGAATACTGAGTTATTCATCAACTTGAAGAAATCTTTCTCAAAAGCATTCTTGGCATTAGTTCTTTTCTGTGTATTGAAATCAATGTACTGTCTCAGCCAAGGTGATTGTTTGAACTCTAGCACTCTGTGGATTTTTGTTACCTTTAAACCTAAGTCTGTGTATAATTGGAGGTTCCTGTAATGCAGAACATACTTCTCTTTGTTGCTTAATGTTGGCATCAGTTTATGTACCAAACCAGTCGATATATTGTATTTCTCTGCTATGTCTTTACAGTAATCTGAAAGCATGTCTCCAGTTACTTTCACCTTCTCTGGTCCAAGCGGGTAATCATTATGCAGATCATGCAACTCCTGGGGGTATTCCAGATCAACTTCCAGAATCAAACCCTTATTGCTGTCTTCTTTGTATTTAGCCAGGTTGAGATTATTTATTTTATTCTCAGTCATCCATCTGAATCCGCCTGTTGGAAGGTATTGACTCATTGCCCAACCGTATAGATTATTAGCATCAAGATACATAATGTACTTTGAGGGCGCCTTCTCATCATACTTCTTCATGTATTTATTATTAGCTTTACCGTAACGATTTGCAATATAGCTGATACCACCTCTCATACCCTTTTCAATGAACTGGAACATATCAATGTCAGTCATCAATTCCAGTTTGATATCAGTCATCTTTAACATCGCATCCCATGATAAACCAGGAGATGTGAAATAGTGACACGGATCCAGTTTGTAGTACTCGAGACATGTTCTTCTGAAGTTCTCAAATACATCAGCCAACAGGAGTACATCTGTTTTAAGGTACAGGTCATGATAATCACCCATGTTGTTTAAGGAGAATGCTTTCCAAACAGTCTGAGCATGTGTATAGTCTTCATCTGATATATGCGTATCACTCAGTATGCTATAGAATTCTTCTTTTGAGGGTAACTTCTGATTGAATTTATCGAAACTGTCCATGTAGTCGTATGGATAAACACCTTTCTGTGCTATCAGATTAAGATCCTTTCCCTTGAACTCTTGTGAGGTGAATTTTAAGGCTTCTTTTGGTAGATTGCCTACAAGTTTTTCCAAACTAGAGCTCATGAACTGGAAACTATCAAGAAATGTTAGGTGATTGCCAAGCATGAAAGCCATATACTTCTCCATGTTATTTGGGATAGCATTGATGTTCATTTGGCAGACTTCACCTTTTTTATTTTTGAATGTGTGTTTCTTGACAATAGCTCCAATCTCCTGCATGATAAAATGACTGTCATAACCTCTTAGATTGTGAAATATAACAGGTATCTTCACTTCTTCTGGGTTAACTCTAAGTTTCAAGTTACATTCTTGATGAGCTGATCCTCTATACTGACCAGTAATGTGACAGTGATCTCTTACTCTGATATCCTTTTCAGTGTATTTTTTATCACAAATGTGACATTCTTTGGCTTTTTGGAATTTCTCTTCATCATCCTCAGTCATTTTCAATGGTTTGTTGAATTCTTTTACAATCTTCTTGCAATATTTAACTTCCTCTAACATAGCTTCCATGAATTTGTATACAGCCTTTTCACCCCTGTATATTTGTATTGGCTTGCTGTATTTATCATCATAACAACAAACAACCTTGTAACCATATCCACAATCAGTATGCTTCTGATAGGCTTCAGTGTATGATTTATCATTGTTGGGTTGACAACCGTGTATTTTCTCAGTTATAGCCTCAAAATCAGCATAGATCACAAATGGTACTTGCTGTTGTTTATGGAAGTTGTTGAATTTTAGAATATTATTGTCTTTGTTTGGCATCTTTATTGCTTGTGTGCCATTAACCAGTATGCAGTTGTCCACATGATCATTCAAGACTCTTTCTGAGCTGAAACATTGTAGACAGTGCATGCAAAAGTGTTTTCTTTCATTGTGCTTTGTTTTGTTGCGCATGAATCTGTTGAAATCTTTGATTAAAACGTAGTGTTTGTTTTCATTTTCTGTAATCAATAGAAGATTCAAACAGTCTTCATACTTTTCTTTTGAAATGTAAATTGGATATGGTTGTTTGTTTTCATAACCAAATACATTGATGTTGATCTCATTTTGTTTTTCTATCTTGTTATACTGTTTAGTTGTGACTGGAAATTCAACCCCCGAATAATCTAACGTATTAATATGTTGTCTATCAGATTTTTTTATTCTCTGAGGGTTCTTCTCTTGTGGATTCAAGTGCCTGATATGACACCATCTGAAACATTCATTGTCATCATTCTTTATGTTAATCAATCCCTTCATTGCATTCATTAATTCTGGGGGTAGTTTAATATATGATGAGCCTTTCATTGGCTGATATATTACAACATTTAGAAAATGCTTGTCGACTGATTCCACAACCCAGCCAGATCCTTCTGAAATCCAAACTGCAATCTTATTTAATATATTTTGTTTTGACGCTTGAAGTGATTCACTGATCTGGAGATTATTTATAATTGTTTGAGGTGGACTGTTGAAAAAGGCTGTTTTATGTATTATTTCACCATCAGACATTTTTCTGAATGTTACCTTTAGTGTTTCAACGAATTTCAGTCCTTTCATTGATTTTAGTAAACTTACAAGACGGTACGCTACAGCCTTTCTTATGTTTTGCAGTTGTAATAGCGGGTCTTTGTAATTTTTGATATCTATTTGAAATGATTTGGTGTATCCTTTGAGAGCTTTATCTGTTTGCTCTATCTTAGTCCTTGGTTCTGGTATTGGGGCTAGTTTTTTAGTTCTTGGTTTTGGTACTGGTCTATCTCTAAATTGTGGTGGTGGAAGAATTATGTTGTCTTCATAATCTTTAACCATCTGCTTCACACTCTTGTGAGGTGCCGGAATTGGCTTCTGCTTTTTGATGTTATCAGCGAGACTAACTAATCGCCTCATCTCGCCAACATCCATACGGCCTAATCTTTTCAATAATTCTTTGAAAATACTATTTCTATTTTCCATGTCTATACTATTAGAATATATAATTTTTTGACTCGGATCATTTACCATCTGGCTACCTGATCCAATATTTTTCTGACTTAGGCCATTTACCATCTGGCTACCTGACCTGATTTGAGAGGGCTTTTCCAAGGCCCGGAGATTTCTTTCTTCATTCTCCATAATAACCTATAGCGACATTTCTTTAAGTGTTTTTTATATCATAAAGTACTTAAATAGATGACCTTAACCTTGGCAAAAAGTGTGCTAGATCACGTGACCTTGACCTTAGGAAAAAGTGTGCTGTTTTGAAAAATTGCACAATTTTATGGAGAATGTGCTAGATCACCCATGTACTATACTACTCTCGCATAACAGTTTCCTTCTCATTTACTTTGACAATGACATCATGATGACACCGAAACGTCGGTTTTTCTAGCTAGTTTTTATTTGCTTATGTATAACAAAGCCTGATAAAAACCGTTTATCGGGAGCTATTTACATTAGCGTTTTCCGATTAAGAGGAACTTACTAAAGATGGTCTCATATAATGATCTAAAGAGAACATATCTGCGAAAGAGGATAGCAAGTGATACAGATATAGATTATGTAGAGCCTCGGCCTAACGGGGAATGTTTGGTAACCAAAAATGTTGATGTTTGGCGGAAGCACTAACCAAACAAGTAAACCATGTTTAATCGCACAAATATCAAACATTCAGACGCAAGACCTTTAGAACCATCGGTGAGTCAGGTATGTGGTAGTCCGTGGAAAAAAGTATGTTCCACAGGTATGGAGTGTTCCAAAAAGTTCGATTATCCGTTTGCTTCTTTATTCCATCTTCTTTTACCTTGTTTCAGCTTCTGATTAGAGGGTTCTTCAACTTCAACTTCAGCCACGTCGACAAAACCTTCTTCCTTGTTTGCCATTTTGACAATTAGCTGATGAGATAGCGCAGCACGCACGGGTGTAAAACATGTTGGAAAAACGAACCACATGGCAAAGAATGAGGGAGATGCGCGTCAGTTCGTAGGAAGTTAATTTTTTTCATACCTCTCTAAACTTTTCACTTAGCCTGTGAGCAAGCTCTCTCGGGAGGGGAGGGTAGGGGGGGGGGGGGTCGGGGTTGGGCGTTGGAGGAAGGAAAAAATGCTTCCTGTGGCCTCCGCCTGTCTGAGCTGTCAAAATTTGGCTAATCAGTGCAAACCGGAAATATCATATAAACAAGTGAAAGACAAATATGACTGCAAAATACTTAAAAAGCAATCTGTTTTGGGCAAAAACCAAACCCCCTAAGTCCCAACGATAACTGTAGATGCTGCAAAGTTTCCTTGCAAGTACGCTACGGAAACTGATTCGTGGAAGTCGATTGCCACAGAAAATTTGTTTCCTCTGTCGAACAAGAGAGGACACGAAGGGACAATCTGGCACACGCATCGGGAATCGTCGCTGAAAAAAACGCCTCACTTTCTGAGAGAGTCCGCCTACAATGTGCTACAAAAATGCGAAATACCAGGGAAGGCTTCAGCTTCAGTATTGAGGCCACATTGAACTTGGTAAATCCAAAGTTTGCTGTGCCGGAGGGTACGCTGTTGACAAAGTGTTTGTCGATTACTTTCTTGGCTGATCCAAACAAGAGATTTAACTCGCTAGAGATTAAATCCTTCGGCAAATGAAGCAGCAGACATTCCCATACTTCGGGCTTCGGCGACCTGGTCTTCGATCAGAATATAACCGATACTGTCAGACGACGACTTCTTTCGATTACAGCAGCGGCAACAAATAAGTCCTGCTGAGTACATAAGCTTACTTTTGCCAAATCCCGTAGGAAAAACAGCGAGAATATCTTTGCTGTGAAGTACGTTATCGACTACCAGACGCTGTTCTAGTTTCAAATCCAATGGACAGTCCACGTGTTTCGAGAAATTCTCCCAAGCCTCGCGAATACAAATGTCTCGCCTTTCATTGAATCTACGACCGGAAGCGTGGGGATTCCTTGCCACAAAGCATGTCCGTTAACCAAAAACGCGTAACAAAAGAATATTCGGAATAATTACGTATCAAGAAATGGTCCATTGTACCGGATCAAATTCCTTCGTTAAGTATAACACAATAGCCCCATTATTAGTAGCCCTGAAGGACTTTTGCCGAAACTTAACGAAAAGCCTATTTTCATCGGAAAAATTGTCGGCATGACAAATTGGATGCATTAGGGGGAGTGGGAGGTATACATTTGCTCTCGCACGATCAATTGCCACCGGTGTAACCTAAAGGCCCTAGCAAACGGCTTCAACATTTGCTTCAACATCCGTTCGATTTTGTTGGACGCTGTTGAAAGATTGTTGAATGATGTTGAAGGGTGGGATGGGAAACGGTTTCAACATTTCATTCAACAAAACTTCGCGAGTGGCCTGGTAATTAGTTTCAGGCCGAGACACAGTCATGCAAGGGCGCCATTTTGAAATGACACAGTAGATCGCGCGCATGTTTACAACAAAGTTCGCTCGTTATTAGCAGTTTTTGTACCTTTCGAAGTTTTGAATGATGAGGAAAACCAGGAAGGGGAAAGACAAGGCTATGGATCAGAAGAAGGGATGAAAGGGGCTATTTCAACAACACGTGAAGGAATTGGCGATCGTAGACACAACGGAATATAAAGAAATGATGCGAATGAGTCATGCCAATTTTCAACGAATACTGAGCTACATCGAACAGGATATCACTCGAAAACAAGTCCTTGGTGGGAATAAAGTTATTTCCCCGATCGAAATACTTTCGTCCGGACGTACTACAGCCACACACAAAATTGTTTTGCTTTGCTACCGTCTTTGAATCCATGGTGACCATGGTTACGTCTTCTTAATTGCGCATGCGCTTGCTCAACAATGTTGAAAGAGCGAGGCAAACGACTTCAACTCCGCTTCAACATTCCGAACATTCCAGAGAACAAAAGAAATGTTGAACGGATGTTGAAGCACAGTTTAAATGCTTTTAAACTCTTTCAACATCGATTCAACTTCGTTTCAACACGTTTCAACACGGCGGAAAGGGGTGGCAAACGCTTTCAACATTGCCATTCAACAAAATCGAAAGGATGTTGAAGCAAATGTTGAAGCCGTTTGCTAGGGCCTTTAAGGAAGAATTGACCGTCGGTGGGCGCATCGGTATGATCGGAAGGTCGGCACTTCAAAAATTAACCGTAATGTAGTGACTCACTCAGATCATCTCTCTCTAAATTCAAGTCGCCTAGTGTTTATTGAAGCACGAAAAAAATTGTCACTGTACGTAATGTTGTTGTGCTAATCGACAGCCGAGTCTTGATCAGTTGTAGAATGGCCTCAAGTGAGTGAGTATTAAAGACGTTGTTTGTCCGCTCAGCTGTTTTCTAATGAGGTCCTCATTTTTATAAACCAACACGTCAAATCAAAAAGAAGCTAAAAGAAGCTGGATTCTGCTCAAAACAACTTTTTCAAGTTTTCACAGAGCGCGCGGCGCTTGGCAAAGGAGGTGGGAATATTTTTCATTTAAGGTCTTGCTCGTCAAGTTTGTCAATGTATTAAACCGTCATTTTAAAAGATATACTGATCGGAACATTTTTCCTTAATTTGTACAGAGCTTGTGATCAGAGTTTTTTTCCCAGCTCTACGCAGAGTTCATCTGTTTCGTTTCAAGCGAACGCGCGGCACGTAATGTCAAAAAGGAAGGTGCGACTTATGTTTGCTAATTTTTTTCGTTGTTACCCGTTTTATAACACCTTAGCGCTTTAATTGAAGAGATGTGTTTGGATGTGGTCTTTCACAGGTCACTGCACGCAAATTCTTTGATTGAAATAGTGTACGCTCTTCTCGTATCGATTTTTTCGACTATATGCGATGCTTTTCGACGAAATGAAGCAGTTACTTTTCAGCCTTTTTGATCTACACGAAATAAAAACAAGCATGAAACACTGAAGACAAAAGGACTAATCAGTATACATGGCGGCAAACGCGAGCAAGAAACAACTTGTGGGACGAGAATGTTATCCAGTTTTTAAAGCACTCGGCGCTTATTACTGACTCTGATTTATGGAGCGCGATATTTGAATGATCTCAAATATGGTAGATAAATCCTGACAGCGGCCAAGCCGTAATTGAACGTCAAATGCGAAGCTAACGGCGTGGATATAGCCACAGCTTGCGATCTTGTCTAGTCCTCGTTTATAATTTCATTCGACTGTATACTTTCCTTCCTTTAACGAGCCTACGAAGAATGGACTGGTACATATCTTTTTCCAGGTTGAAGCTGAAAGATGCACAGCATATAGTACCGAAACAAGCAATGCCGATGTTATACTTGTCGTAAACTGCAGCGTTTGATTGTTTTTATAGCAACCGTTTTCCCCACCAGCCACCCCAGCGTAACTTTTTCCACCGAAAGAACTCTGCCAGCATACCCTCTCCCAGGGAGAATTTGTATTTTCTTCGGTCTTTCCGATCATTTAAACTTGCCGCTCGTATGTTATTCCGAAATTTCGGAAGTCCCGTATGTATTTTGAACCTGTTGCTGCTATTGTTCAAAAATGACCATATTAGGTCATTTTTTGGTCTTAGAACAAAGCCTATTGTTATCAAACTTGATCCGCTTTTCTTGATACTAACAAATGACCGAATACACGCAGATCACTTTTGATTGAGACGATAACAGGTACGATTGATTTGTCGGTAGACTTTCAGCTCTTGAAACCTGTCACCTGTTTTGAGTTTCTTCTCATGATCACATCGATCGAGGATACGCTCCTTTAATACGTTTTGGCGAGTACAGCATTTTTATTATAGGGTGATTTTATACCATTCGCGTTACTCAAGCAGGCGTAGCTTTAACTCGATGTGCTTTTACAAAGTATATGCCACAATCAGTGGCAAAAATGTTGAGACACTTCCAATAAAAAACACACTTTTCTCTTAAAACTGTCCCCTGACAGTTACTACACGGCAGGCCAGACTCCCCTCTTCCCCCTCCCCTAAGCAATGTTGCTGGACCACATTTTCTGCCTGGCCTCGCGTTTCTACCAAGACAAAATTCGGCCCTACGACATTGATAAGGGGAGGGGGATGGGTGATCTCTTTTGAGTCGGAATTTAGTGTAGTGTCTCAAGAATTTTTCCAACAGGTTGTCTGATTTATGTGCAAGATTAAACATAGCTTTCTAGAAGTGAAAGCTGACTACGTGGCTGCAGAAGAGTTATTTTCAAAGTTTTCGTCTTACTCAAGAGAACTGCAGACCTGTTAGCGTTCTAATTGATCCGGAAGTGTGCGCAGAAAGCGCCTTGGAATTGGTGTAGTTTTGAGTTTGTGCGTTTTGACACAAGAGGCTACATTCGATTTCGCGCTGGAGCTGTAAAAGACGTTGGCGGCAAGCTGTTTGCTATTCGTAAGGGTACTGGTGATTTAACTCTTATCGAAAACGTTGCTGATGTAGCATAGAGATATTGCATGCCTACCGAATTTTTGAAAAGAAAAAGATGACTGCGAAAGTTGCCAGCCTCCGTTCACAGTGCGCCAATAGACGCAAGGTTCTCTAGCCTAAGCATGAAAGCGACACCAAAATGTCTTTAAGAAGGAAGGAACTTTTATCTCCTTTTTAAAAGCGAACCTCTATCAGGATTTCGTTTCAGCAGAAGATGATTTGCTTCAGCGGAAAGCTTCCCCGATGGCTTGCCCTTGAACGGCACGCGGTCACAGAAGAACATGCTCGTGTTAATTTCCACGAACGTAAACAAACCCTTATATGGTCGATCTAACACCGGTTAATTGACGTTCATACATCATTTCTGAAAGCGAATAGAACTACGTCACCTAGTTTTACACTTCTCTACATAGAAAGGTGTCCAAAAATTCCGTAAAAACCCAAAAAACCTTTCATCGGTCCTTCATGGCCATATTTGCGCCTTTTTTCCCGCTTACTCTAATGAAACACTAAAAATAGCAGCCATTACGTCATAACCGCAATGCTGCAAAATACACGTTTATTGTTGGTTATTTGTAAGCCTCATAATGTATGACATTGAATCACCTGTTTTTACAATCACCCCATAACATCACAAAAGTATACCACTTCATCGATTGGGTACGTAACAGAACGCCCATACAAGGCCAACTCATTCAGACAACCAGTTGCAAAAATGCTGAGACACTTCCAATAAAAAACACACTTTTCTCTTAAAACTGTCCTCTGACAGTTACTACACGGCAGGCCAGACTCCCCTCTTCCCCCTCCCCTAAGCAATGTTGCTGGACCACATTTTCTGCCTGGCCTCGCGTTTCTACCAAGACAAAATTTGGCCCTACAACGTTGATAAGGGGAGGGGGGTGGGTGATCTCTATTTAGTCGGAATTTAGTGGTATCTCAAGTATTTTTGCAACTGGTTGTAGCTGTTGTGTGCCCAGCAAAATGTTGCGGCGAAATCGACGTGTAGATTAGCATACGAATATGCGCCACTTATTCCTTGAATGAACCATTTCGGAGTTGCGAAGCGAACTGCGGCGAGTTTCAAAATTTAACCAATTTGAGATTGGCCATTTGTCCAAGTTTGATGCTTTCAGGTTGAACAGAAACCAAGTTATGGACTTTAAAACTTAGTTCAAAATCCATACAAACGTCTCTAATTTTGAGGCTGCGTCCCCCAGAACCATATAAACTCTTTGAAATATTTTCAGTTTTGTGAAAACTATAAAATCCCGCCATGCACCTACTATTTGGAAATAACGAATATCACAGAAATCGTAAAAAATATTCAAGAGTTTATATGGTTTTGGTGGACGCAGCCTCAAAATGTATCCTCTGCATTCACGAGCTGCTCCACAGGAGCAATTTTTGTGGCTACTGTTCCTATGGCAACAGTATCCACTTTAATTAATTAAATGTGACTGATCATCGCAGTTATGAACACTACTTAAGCAGTAGTGAAAATAGAGCCTGAAACAAAATTCAGGCTTGTACGGGATTCGAACCAACGACCTCTGCGATACCGGTGCAGCGCTCTACCGACTGAGCTAACAAGCCATCTGGGAGATGGTCGTTTTGTTGGTTCGTAATATACCCGTGAGTGGTGAATATATGAGAATGACCATATGGAAATCATATATTTGAACTGCGGATTAATGATTAAATGTGACTGATCATCGGAGTTATGAACGCTACCTACTTTTTTCAGGCTTTATTTTCACTACTGCGATGATCAGTCACATTTAATCATTAATCCGCAGTTCAAATATATGATCTTCATATAGTCATTCTCAAGTATCCACTTTGCTATTTCTTCTGTTAGTAAGTAAGTTAGTCCGGGTAACAATCGGAAAGTGTTCGGAAATGCGATCAGTCAACTACTCGTCCTTGATATTTACACCGTTGGTTTATAGTTTCCATGTTGCGGGATCGAGAGCCTGACTTTTAGTATGGTTTTGGAGGCTTATCGTCGGCATAATCCGATCAGTCATCGGGTGGAATCGCTCAACTCGAAGCATCCGTTTAATAGCCTTTCGTCCAGCGATGCCCGCAAGGTAGTAGTATGATGCTCATTTGCTCTTAAATCTGGGCACAGCTCTCACTCAGAGTCTCAATTACCTCTTCACAAAGTATCCTTGTTATAGTACGGTGGTCTAGTGAGATTGTACAGGAAAATGCTAATCGCGACTGTGTTGTGTTTGTTTGAAAGCGACACTAATTGCCACACACGTGTGCCATGCGGCGGTGTTCAGCGCTGTGTTCAGTCAATTCCAGAGTTTCTTCGTAAAGTATGTTTCAGTTCATTAGATGATTTTCGGAAATTTTCCAGCAGAGTGACGATGACCGAGTCGATGTGTTTGTTTGGTAAGCACAATGGGCGAGTTTTATTCGAGTATCATGAATGTTTATTGTGGTTTTCCTGTCGAAGAGTGTTATCTGAATCGAAGTGTTTGCCTGTCACGTCCATAAAAATCGAACCAGCGATGTACTACAACATCAGCTGACTGTGTCCAATAATAACTCTTTTGCGGGGTCAAATAATGCCGTTATCAGGAGTACCCAACGACCTTTTCTGAGAATTTTTATCGTACGATATACTAAACACTAGCTGAGTGTCCCCCTGCCAATCTTCGTTAATATTTAACTTTCCTGGGAAAAAAATAACCGCTCTTCAATGCCAGCGAGCAAAACTTTTGAGAAATAAAAATCCCAGCCAGCTACGAGCGTGTCGTTTCTCAACTAGCCAGCAAAGATGAAAATGCCACAAAACATGAAATGGCAGCCAGCACGGGTGGAATCTTTCCAGTTTGCCAGCCAGCAGTCGCGTAAGGAAGAAAAATACCCAGCCAGCTAAGTATTAATTTCAATTTAATTTTTGGGCAAAATATGTCAAATGGTTTATTTCGGATGTCAGATCGTTCCGAAGACGGGCAGTAGGCCTCTATCTGTATCCCTTTTAGTTTTTCCCCCGAAGTCCTATCTTCTCACACATAAAAATCCACCAAAATACGAAGCCAACTGACAGCACATGCTATTCAATGAGTTGAGACTTTTGAAAGTTGCGTTACGAGCCCAAGATATTAAAACAGTTTGTTTTTCATTAACTTTATTTTCAATCTCACGCAGATAAAAGTGCGCCCTCAGTACTCTCAGCCAGCATGAGAACTGAAATAAGACAACTGCCAGAAATATGACGTGTTTTGATTCCTGTCAACCAGTAAGACTCATTACGGACACAAATGCTAGCAAGATTTCGTTAAAATAACACTGCCAGCAAGATTTTCATTTCAGCAAACATTTTGCCAGCCAGCCCAAAATCGGCCTGCAGAGCGGTTATTTTGCAGATCGGCTCCATCGAGCACTCCTGCGTAGTGGACACAAAAAAATGTCTTTCGAGACACTAAACGTGTTATTTCAAGGGCCAAAGAAGCCGATTATTTCCGCCGCGCAGGAGTTGTGATACGATACCACGAAAGTAAACAAGTCTGTTGCAAACAAATGTTCTTGAATAGCAAATGAGCCTTAAAATTAGCGAAAATTCTTTCCTCAGGACAAAATAAGGGTAATACTTGTAATAATCATGAATTAGTGAAGTGCGTCCGATTCATGTATTTGAAAGTAGTTCTCTATTTTTAGAAGGATCGTTTTGTATCCTTTTCTAGTCATTTTTGTTCAGTAATCAAAGGGATTTAATATACTTAGTATTTTGATAGCCCGTTTAGGTAAAAGTTGTATAAGTTCTAAAAACGTGAGCAATTCGCTGAACGGCTTGGATAATCCGTTCGGGAGAAAATTAACGACGCATTCGAACGGGTACCCCGTTCGCTGAAGAAGACTCGTTCAAACATTCGACTTCCTATTCCTGCCGACAAGATCTCGCGAATGTGGCCCGGGTTCGATTCCTGGACTCAACGTCATATGTAGGTTGAGTTTGTTGTTGGTTCTCTTCTCTGCTCCGAGAGGTTTTTCTACGGGTACTCCGGTTTTCCCCTCTCCTCAAAAACCAACACTTCTAACTTCTAAATTCCAATTCGATCCGGAGTACTAGGACGTTTATTACATGAGCCCCCGGCTCAGCAGATTGGGTAACCACTCCTCACCCTATCGAGCTTATAATGAATAAAATTAATAAGATTTGATTTTTTTTGACAGGGCCGCCATCTTTTTTTATTTTTTTATTTTTTAGTTTGGACCGCCTCCAAATTTCTACGGCAACGATCATCCAATAGCATCTCGCCAAAGAAAGAGAGTAATTGACAGATGTCGAGACGGCTCTGAAGTGACTCCGCCCCCTCATATCCCTCATTCCTTGCCGTGAGCATCACCTACCAAACACTATCAAACAACATCAAACATGACCAAAAACTGACGCCAAACAGTAAAATGTTTATTTTTTGTTTGGTCACCAAACATTCCCGTTAAGCTGGCCGTTTATACCTGTAGTGATAGATCTTTATAAACTGAGTCAATGTTTCCAGTTAAGTCTGATAACAAATAAAGTATGTGAAGAAGGAAAAATAAATCCTCTAGACTTCCACAAGACTTTATTCTTTATGTTCTCCCAACAGATTTAAGACTTTCCGAATAATGTTTTGACTGATTTTCCGACTTATCCTGTAACCGATTCTCTTTCGAATCTACAACATGTGTAAAGTACAATTCCGAGATCAGATTTCAATCAAGACATCGTGCTCCGATTGGATGAGTAGACAAAGAGTACAAATCATGTGCGCATAACGAAATCTATTTCTGACAAAGCATACCTTGTCCTATTTTGATTACTGTTCTTGTCTTTTCTTCACTGATCCTTGTGAAAAATGGGAAAATCAGGCAACAAGTGTCTTTAATTTGTTTGTTTTATCACTTTATTCATGGCTTTCAAATGCGCTCCTCTAAATTACTTAAATTTCCTAAATTAAAAAGTTACGAAAGTTTTGTTTCTATAATGAGGGAGGAGGAATTCGTAAAATGATGGCAGGTGATACAGATTAGGTAATGTTCATAAGAGAGTATAAAAGCAAGGGCCGATACAACGTAGAATGGTTTTAAGTTTTCTGTACTATATTTCGGCTGGCCAAACCAGCCTTCTTCAGGTACAATGAGAATTTACATTGGAAGGGGTGTTTATGTAGTTTTATACCGGAAACACGTGAAACTAAAATGATTGACAGTGTAAAATAAAATACTAGAAAAAAGGTAAACTTATAAGAAAAAATAAACTAATATGTTTCTTCGCGGATGTTAAGACCTTCAGGATCAATTGTTCTGCCTTTTGAAATTAAAAAAGCTTCCCTGGCCTTACGGATTGAGTCTCTGTTAGAAAATATTTTCTCAATGGGGATTAATTGCATGTCATTAGAGTAGTATAGTGTTTGGGGGTACGAAATCATTTGATCTCGTTTTCCCCAAACTACTACTGCCTTCTGATCTCGTATTCTGGAATATATAGTTATTTAATTTGATGGAATATATAGTTATTTAATTTGATGGAATATATAGTTATTTAATTTGATGGAATATATAGTTATTTAATTTGACGGAATATATAGTTATTTAATGTGATGGAATCTATAGTTGCTCAATCTGATGGAACCAAGGTCAGCACACTTCATCTATAGTTTATTAAAATGCGTGACATTCTCGGAAAAATCACCAAGCGTGACATTCTCGGAAAACAGGGAATGAGTCATCGCCTATAGCTGCAGAAAAAAAATAGCAAAACTGGTGGCCACCAGAACCTCTCATGAGGGACTTAATTTGGAATTTGAATCACCACCCGTCCCTCATGAGAGGTTTTTTTGTTTTGTTTTTTTGAATTCCCACCTCCACACCACCAGAGCACTATCATTTATGTCTTTCCCACCTCCACTCCGCTCTGGCCCTATCAGACCCTCTTGGGCCAATTATTTGTTTATTTGTTTTTTTCACCCTCCGGCTTGAGATTGAACCGGCACTTCTGTCAAAGCCTAAGCTTTCACTATAGCTCTACCCAACAATCCGACACCATCTAAGGGTGATTATTTATTTTTCATTTTTTATTTTTCATTTTTTTTATTTTTCATTTTTTTTTATTTTTCATTTTTTATTTTTTCAACCCATGGAATAACGGCGGGGGTTTTTCATTATTCCATGGGGTGGCTTGTATACATTTCGCTAACGAAAGGCCCCCGCTTTTTCCAATCGTTAGTATACTCTGTATACAAGCCACGCTTTATCTGTGTGAAACAACCCTTATATATTCGTTTGTATTTTCATTTTTATGCTTGTGGTACATAAATGAAATTTACAAAGATAAAAAATAATACGCATGTGTAAAAAGCGAAAAATCTGACGTAGTTTGATGACACATTCGAAAGGGAAACCCCCAAAGAGGGCAGTATTTTAAAACTCACAAAAATCATATGGCGTGACGTCAACAGCTAGATTTTAAAATGTCCATAAGCAAAGCTTGTCACGCCATTATCATGAATATAGCGCTTGTCGTCAAAGCAGCTGAGTGATACTTTATTTATCTCATAACTTCCAAGTTGATGGTTCTGACTTCTGATTGTTTTCATTCTATGATGCATCTGTTTATTATCAAATAGTGTCTCTTTATAATTTTCATGTTTAATGTCATTCTTAATAATATTCTTCCTAATACCTTTTGCTGTCTTCCCTCCTTTCTGATCATCTTTAATATAGCTATACATCTTCGATCTCAGTCCTATGAATTCACATATTGGGACTCCAGCAGTCTCATCTTTCATCTTACCGATTTCTTTTTTATTGGTCTTATCGGAGAATGGCGAGCTTTCAGGATATTCACTGTTGTCAAATTTATTTTTATCCTTCCAGAAATTTCTATAGATGTCATGGGTTCCAATTTCATATGTCAGTGAGTCTGTGTCTGTGAATAATAATTTTGCTTCATCTCCATATTTCTCTTTGATGTAGTTGTAATGGAAATCGTACATCAGTGTCTTGCTAAGGTCTAGAATACACATACCCACATATGCCGGCCTGTTCAGGGTGAGTGTTTCTTTTATCTTATGAACAGCTACTAGATTTTGATCGAAGATTTTACTGCTAACATATGTCGGTTTACTGGCTAATTTCAATAGCTTCTCCTCATCAGTCACCAATCTGACGTCTACTCGCTTTCTTAGGTTTTCCATCGTTTTGCCAAATACACTGTTATTCATCAGCTTGAAAAAGTCTTTCTCAAAAGCATTTTTAGCATTCTTACGTTTTTCAGTATTGAAATCAATATATTGCCTAAGCCACGCGGACTGATTGAATTCTAACACTCGATGGATTTTAGTTATTTTCAAACCGAGATCAGTATATAATTGGAGGTTCCTGTAATGGAGCACGTATTTTTCTTTGTTGCTTAATGTTGGTATCAGTTTATGTACCAGACCAGTTGATATTTTATATTTCTTCGCTATGTTTTTACAATAATCTGATAGCATGTCCCCAGTCACTTTGACCTTTTCCGGTCCCAGTGGATAGTCATTGTGAAGATCATGCAATTCTTCAGGATATTTCATGTCAACTTCAAGAATCAAACCTTTGTTGCTGTCTTTTTTATAGACAGCCAGGTCTAAATTATTGATCTGTTTTTGTGTCAACCATTTGAAACCACCGGTTGGTAAATATTGACTCATAGCCCAACCATACAAATTATTAGCATCAAGATACACGATGTACGTTGAGGGCGCCTTCTCGTCATACTCTTTCATGTATTTATTATTTGCTTTACCGTAACGGTTGGCTATATAGCTGATTCCTCCACGCATACCCTTTTCAATGAACTGGAACATATCAATGTCTGTCATCAATTCTAATTTTATGTCAGTCATTTTTAGCATGGCGTCCCAAGATAAACCGGGAGATGTGAAATAGTGACACGGGTCCAGTTTATAGTACTCAAGGCATGTTTTTCTGAAGTTTTCAAATACATCAGCCAGTAGGAGTACATCTGTTTTAAGGTACAGGTCATGATAATCACCCATGTTTTTCAAAGAGAATGTTTCCCACACTGTCTGAGCATGTGTATAGTCTTCATCTGATATATGCTCATCACTCAGTATGCTATAGAATTCATTTTTTGATGGCAGCTTCTGATTGAATTGATCGAAACTGTCCATGTAGTCGTAAGGATAAACACCTTTCTGTGCCATCAGATTAAGATCCTTTCCCTTAAACTCTTGTGAGGTGTATTTTAAGGCTTCTCTAGGTAGATTGCCTACAAGTTTTTCCAAACTGGAGCTCATGAACTGGAAACTATCAATGAAGGTCAAGTGGTTGCCAAGCATGAAAGCCATATACTTCTCCATGTTATTTGGGATAGCATTGATATTCATTTGACAGTCTTCACCTTTCTTGTTTTTGTAAGTGTGCTTCTTAACAATAGCTCCAATCTCCTGCATAATAAAATGACTATCATAGCCTCTTAGATTGTGAAATATGACTGGTATTTTTATAACTTCTGGGTTCACTCTGAGTTTCAGATTACAATCTTGGTGAGCAGAACCTCTGTATTTACCAGTGATGTGACAATGATCTCGGACTCGGATATCTTTGTCAGTGTATTTCTTATCACAGATGTGACAAACTTTGGCTTTTCGGAATTTCTCTTCATCATCTTTAGTCATTTTCAATGGTTTGTTAAAATTTTTTTTCACAACATTCTTGCAATATTTGACCTCCTCAAGCATAGCTTCCATAAATTTGTACACAGCCTTTTCACCCCTGTATATTGCTGCTGGTTTGCTGTATTTATCGTCATAGCAACAAACAACTTTATAGCCGTAGCCACAGTCAGTATGCTTCTGATAGGCTTCAGTATATGATTTATCACTGTTGGGTTGACAACCATGTATTTTCTCAGTGATGGCCTCAAAGTCAGCATATATAACAAATGGTACCCGCTGTTGTTTATGAAAGTTGTTGAATTTCACTATGTTGTTATCTTTGTTTGGCATTTTTATTGCCTGTGTGCCATTTACTTGCATGCAGTTGTCCTTGTGATTATTCAACACCCTTTCAGAGCTGAAGCATTGAAGACAGTGCATACAAAAATGTTTTCTTTCTTTGTGCTTTGTTTGATTGTACATAAACTTATTGAAATCTTTGATCAGCACATAATGCTTGTTTTCATTTTCACTTATTAGAAGCAGATTCAAGCAGTCTGTATATTTCTCTTTTGAAACAAAAATTGGATATGGCTGTCTATTCTCATAACCAAAAACATTGATGTTGATCTCATTTTGTTTCTCTATCTTGTTGTAATGCTTGGTTGCAACTGGGAATTCAATCCCTCTATAATCCAATTTTTCAATGTATTTTTTGTCAACTTTTTTAATCCTCTGTGGGTATTTCTCTTGTGGGTTCAGGTGTCTGATGTGACACCATCGGAAGCATTCATTATCCTCATTTTTCAAGTTAATTAAACCCTTTGCACTGTTTCTGAGTTCATTCGGTAGTTTAATGTATGAGGAGCCCTTCATTGGCGCATATTTCACAACATTAAGATAATGACTATCAACTGAATCAACAGTCCAACCTGAACCTTCAGATACCCAAACTGCAATCTTATTCATTATTTGGTCTTTTGACAACTGTAGTGATTCAGTTACTTCCAGATTATTCACAATTGTTTGAGCTACACTGTTGAAATATGCGGTTTTGTATTCTATTTCTCCGTCAGTCATTTTTGCAAATATTACCTTAAGCGTTTCAACGAATTTCAGTCCTTTCATTTCATTCAACAATTTTATAATATTATATGCAACAGCCTTTCTTGTGTTTTGCAGTTGCGCAAGCGGGTCTTTGTTATTTTTTATACCGATTTCAAAAGATTTTGTGAAGCCCTTCAGAGCTTTCTCTGTTTGCTCTATCTTAGTCCTGGGTGTAGGTGTTGGTCTCTGCTGTTTGGTTCTGGGGGCTGGGATCGGTCTCTTTTTCAATTGCTCTATTTCTTCCAACCATTCTTTTGGTGGAGCTGGTAATCTTTTCCTCTCAAAATAATCAATCAATTCTTTCACAGTTGGTCTTTTCGTCCTTGGGGCGGGAATTGGTCTTGTTCTTGGTTTAGGTACTGGTTTTGTGTCATCAACTATAATAACTTTAGGCTTTTTCTGCTGCTTCAACAGCAATTCGATTAGCTTGGATTTGCTCAATTTTTGGAGACTTTTCTTATCCATATTACTACTAGTTTCGATAATTTTTTTCATTTATAATGTATCTATAGTTATTATTTCTTTAAAACATTTCCGTCTGCGTTTAAATATGGTTGAGAATTCAATTGATCCAATTACTGGATCCTTTTGAATTGTAATTATTGAAGAATATTTTTTTGATGTTTTTTTGTTTTAATATGACAAGATTTTCCTGCCATTGTGTAGTTACGTCCTGTCTTACATATGTTACAGTACCATTCTTTATTTAGCATATAGGTAGTCTTGTGTTTTTTTCTTTCCTCATCACTGAGAACTCTAGGCCTTCCCCGACCTCTCTTAACATTTTGATTCTCCATATATAATCTATATATTTTTATTTTTATATCAATTTAATTTTCTTTTAAATCTTTCCTTCGTGATAAGTATAATTTGCTTTCTTCTAAGTGTTTAGTTATTTCATGAATCAAGTCTTCGAAACAATTGCTCATGATGTACTTACACTTATTTTTCTCATACATTTGCTTCATACTTTTTTGTTTATCTGACACTTGATACACACCAGTTGGACTTTTGAATTCAAGACATAGAGCATTGTATTTTCTAGTGGGATTCAACAGCATTAAATCACACTGACCAGCCATATATCCTTTGTTATAACTTCTGATTCTCATATTTGAGCTTATTTGATTTTCACCTAGACCAACAATCATTAAAGCATCTTCATATTTTTTTCTGATGAATGATACAATCTTGCAGTGCAGATCATTTTCACTTTCAATCATCAGCATGTTATTACTTCTATCATTGAACTGTTTGTAATATCCCTGTTTCCTGATTGATGGTAATACTTTCGATGTAACCCAATGTTTGAATTTTACTGCTTCCTGTTTTTTAGAGGACAGTATTAGTGAATAAAGTCCAGATTCATTTATAAAAAAACATTTGAAAGTTTTTTCGGGGGTCTCAGCACGAGGGACCATTTTTGTCCCCCGTGAATCAGTGGCCTCAGCACGAGGGACCATTTTTGTCCCTCGTGAATTTATGCTGATTTTATGGTCTCTTAAGATTTTATCATCCGATACAACATAATCTCTGATTGCTCTTTGTGGATTTTTATAGTCAAGAATTTTAGCAATGTCTCTTCCTCTGAACCATATTTTATTTTTATCATCAATATAACAGTCTATTGACACATCTAATTCTTTGTTATCGTAGGAATATTTTTGCATTTGTATATTATATTATATTAATTTATTTTTTAATTCATTTTCGACCTGTGTTTAAATATAGTCAGGAATAATAATATTCTTGGCTACATATAATAGCAAACAACAGATATACTGTAGGGTCTACTCACATATACGTTAGATAATTTTCTCTTTATAATATGTCTTTTAAATCCTTGAACGGGATCCAACTGTTAAATTCGTCACTGTAACCCTTCCACTTCACTAAAGCTTGTTTCTTCTTGTAATCTCTGCGAATGACTTTATCAATACGGAATACATCCTGTCTGGCTTTTAATAATTCAGCTTCATAAAAACTCCCTTGTATTTCTTCATCGTTGAGATCTTTTAGTTTGTAAGTGACTGGATTAGTGTATTGGATCTTATCAACTGTAAATACTTCTTCAGTCCAATTTGGTGTATAGCCCTTGTCGAACACATTCCGTTTATACTTGGATATTCGGACCTTGTCACCTATTTTAAATTTTGGTTTCTGTTTTAATGTTTTCATATCGCCATACAAATTGAAGTAAACAGTTCCTTCGTTCCTCTTATCAGATGCTTCAACGGGTGTCATCTTTGTGCTTGAATGTTTGGTATTATTATACTGTTTCACTAATTTTGGTAACATGTCTAAATACTGTGTATTACCTTGAACAGTGAACTGCTTCCACATTTTGGATTTAATTGTCCTATTCCATCTCTCAACTACTGATGATTTCTCTTCATTCTCAGTTGAGTACATCTGTACACTATGTTTCTCTAGCAAGTCCTTCAAGTGTTTGTTGTAAAACTCTTTTCCCTTATCGACCCATAAATACTGTGGTTTTCTGCCTTCCTTGAATATTGATTTGAATGCTTCAGTGACAGATTCACCTTTCTTATCCTTCAATGGGACAATCCAACCATATTTGCTGAAGACATCAATAACCATAAGAAGATATCGATAACCTTTATTCCATTTACTGAACTGTTGCATTTCAACTAGATCACTTGCCCATATTTCATCAATTTTATTTACAATCACACGCCGCCGAGTGAAATTTCGTTTTATGGGTGCATGTAATTCATCAGCTAGTTTTTCTTGCCAGTTTTCTTCACTCGACGGCTTTTTCCGTTTTTTGAAACACCAAGACCAAGTTTCTGTTTTTTGTCGATTAAGAATCTGGCTGTTTGACCCCATTTTGGCATCTCACCATATGGTATTTGATCTAGTGACTCGACCATTGTTCTATCACATTCACCTTTGTCTTTTTTCATATCATAACAAATATCGTGGTAAGCTGCTATTTCATCCACCTTATTGTAAGGTTGTACATTCCATTTCAAGACCTCACCTGTGTTTTTATCATACTCTAACTGTTTATCGAGGGGATTATAAGGTCCCATGTATTTATACTTTCCGGGTGTCCATCCACTTTTTGGTTTAGGAAGCTTGCCAATTACCTTATGAATGTCAATAGCACCGCCATAATCTAATCCTTTGATATCTGTTTTGTAACGAATATTTGGTCTCACTTTTGTTGAGAGTTGTTTCAAAGCTTCTGACCCAACCTTTGTGATTGCAGGTTTTGCGAGGGAAAGTCCTTTGTCAATTAATTTCTTTTGAAGCTTTGGATTTCTCATTGCTTCAGAAGCATAATATCTTCCCATTTCTACACCTTTCTTTGCTAAATAAGGGACTCCATGTTCTAAGAATCCTGTTAGCGCCATATCTGCTGCCGAATCTAGTATGCCCGCCCCTTCAGACGGGCTAATCAGTTTCCCTTCCCTTTGACAAACTTAGTCTTTGTGATCCCACACTCAGCACACTTGCATTTCATCATGGTTCTTCCATTTTTAGTCTTTTGGTATGTTTCGCTTCCTGGTACACACTCAGTCTGCTTCTTCTGTTTCACACAATATGATTTTACCATTATACCATTAAGTTAGATATTTTTGAAGTAGTCTATGATGAATCTGTGATTGACTCTTGTGTCTGTTGGATCAAATTCAGCATTATGTATTGTATTAAGAATGGATCTCCCATTTTGTCTCTCGAGAAGATAGTACAAACACCAATATCCACACAAGACTGAATCTCTTTCTTGTATCTCATCTCCAGAGTATTCAAGTTGTTTTCCACTTGTAGCCATGTATTTCTGTACTTCTGTTGGCATCATTAAACCGAAAGAGTCGAAGTATTCACAGTATTTATCATTTTTGAAATTCCTATAACAAACCCAATGAGTACCAGGTCCAATTTTGGAATCAAGATTGACTATCCCACATTCATTGTTTTTTATTTGTCTCGGCAGATTGTCTCTTGAAAATACTCCTCTAAAATGTTTTATTCCAAGTTGTTTAACCCAATTGATTAAATCAAAGTTGGATAATGGTTTATTTACAAAATGGTTCCTAGTATGGGGATTGAATTGAATGGACTGTTTTTGCCTAGTAGAAGTCCTTTTCCTTTGGTTTTTTTTTTCATTCCATAACCGATTGGGTTATTCCATGTACCAAAAACAGGAGGAGATTGCCATGGAATCATAGCATGTTTCCCACCTTTCTTTCTGGGTACAATGTTATCTGGAACATGAACAGGTATTGACCGTCTTGGACGGCTGCTTTCAACATGCAAACCTTTTCCAGTTAATTTTCTGATTGCTTCTATAGCCAAAGGAATTCCAATGCTGGCGAGTATTGTTCCAATACCCTTTCCAGTCTGCGCTTTTGTTGGTTTTATAACAACGTCTCCACCATACTGCATTTTTTGGATAACATCAGCCATCTGTCTCGTATTCAATAAATTTCCTACATTAAATAATTGGGATAAATTGGCATTAGGAATAAGAAATCCTCCTTTTTGTTTCTTTCCAAATAGTTTATCAATGCCGAGACTTGCTAATGAAGAAAGAGCACCTGTAGCCAATGCTGGAGCCGCTTTAGCTACTGCTTTACCTGCATAAGGCAATAGTCTTGTTCCAAGTGAAAAAAGACTGGACCAAAGAGAACCTCCTTCTTGGACTGATTTTCTGATCTGTGCTTTGGATATCTTTACATCAGCACCTGTTCCATTTCTCTGTGATTTGGCTAATTTTTTTATCTGTGTTTTTGTCAACATCATTTGATCACCTCCAGTGAGATCTCCATGTGCGAGTCTCAATGTTACCGGTGAATTTGTTTGTATAGCTTTTGCAAGCCTTTGCTTCTGACTGTTTGAAAGTCTTACTCCATGAGGATGAGAAGTAGTCATATAATATATGTTTATACTAAATTGTATTTAATACAAACAATCATTTAATTTAATTATTCAATTTATTTAATTTATTTATTTAATTTAATTTATTTAATTTATTTATTTAATTTATTTAATTTACATTGATCTAAGAATTAATTTTCCATCAGTCTTTCTCATCTCAATATCCTGCTCATAGAGGACCAGTGCATACACACTGTAATCAGCATTTGTTGTAGCACTCAAAGTGTATTTGAAAGTCAGTTTTGTCATTCCATCTTTAATATCCTGTTTCTGTTTTGTCAGATCGAAATAAATGAAAGGGAATATTGTACCGAAATTGCTCCTGTTAAGAAGGGTACTTTCACTGAAATCGTTTACAGCTTGAACATATTTCAAAACATCTCTAAATACTCTTGTTGGTTCTGTTGATGGTTTATAACGAAGCTCTGGATAATCATTTCCGTTGCCAACTTCAAGATAACAATCAGTCAAAGTTCGGTTATTTGCAACTGAGAATGTGTTGTATAAGAATTTATTGGCTGTCTGTAATGCATCACTTTCATCATTGATGATGAATACAAAGACATGTCTGGGTTTGTTTATTGCTGTGGAAATACGGAAATTGGCAGTCTGTTGTCTTGTTGAATCGCCTTTCTCAACCAGTTCTCTCATGTAAGTCCACTTTCTGTTGTCAAGATACTTGCTCATGTATAAGGACTTTCCCGTAGAATTAAAAATAATACGAGGAACTATTAGCTGGAATTTAGTTAGTACCACACGGCAATCATCAGCAGCTTGCCAAATCAAATTGTCATCACTCTCAAGTGTCAATCTCACCTCTACTTTTGAGTTAGGCATGAGTTCATCCCAAAAGCTCTTGAAAAAACCGTATCTGTTCAATGCTATCTCTGCATTTACTTTACCGGCTGCACCATTCAACAGTGCTTTGCGAGCTGCGAAACCTTTGTTATAAGTAGCCACCTGGGCAACTCTATCATCAGCTTGTCTTTTGTCGTCAAGATAGAAGAACTCATTGGTTCCCTGACTTACAGCATAACCCTGTGAATACTCAAGCAATGACTTAATATTTGTGGCTTGGTTGGCATCTCTGCACTCATAAACATCAAGACCATTCATTTTTACATTAATGGTGTTAATAAGAGCGTGAACTGAATTAACAATACCATTTCGATCTCCTGCAGCAATGTCAGCTCCATCTGCAAGCTTCTTTACAATGAAATCGACATTAAAACGGGCATTATACCAGTCAAATGGTGTAGTCTCTCCACTGTTATCAACAACGAAACGGTAACCTGTTTTCTTCTGATGATGACCATCTGCTACCACAGTATTAAGTGCTGTCTCTAGTTCGAACACTATATCTTCATATCTTTCGATATATTTTGAGTCACGATAGTTTGACATATATTATTGTGTTAGATAAAAGTTATTTTATTTTACGAGGTCGACCTCTCTTTCTTTTGATTAAACCCCAGTCTGGCTCACACTCTCAGTTCCACTCTTTCTCTTTTTCAAAAGTTCTATGATTTTGTCACCAGCTTTTTTGCCTGCATGTTCACCAATTGTTGTGGCTGCTTTTTTTCCAGCTGTTTTGATCATATCAGTCACAATACCTTCACCATGTTGTTCATATTTTTTAAACTCAAACCGTTTCATATACTATTAGGTTTTATAATTCTGTCTCTCTCAAGAATAACTCAATATACCAATCTATCCCATTCAAATCGACTGGAGCTCCAGAAGAGTCTGTGACATAAAAGCGTATTGAGCTGATATAATGTGTTGAGACTGGATTCCATGAAAGAAAACGAGGTTTGTAAGTGAAAGGTAAACTTCTAACGAGATCTGTGACAGGAATAACAGCGATTGTATTTGTGCTATTTCCATCAACAATGCTATCTGTCACCAAATCACAATTGATATAAATTTCATCTACTCCTCTTGTAATATCAGGTAGATTTGTTCCATATTCTGTGGCTGGAACTAATTTTGAATCGAAACCGATAAGTTTTCTGAAATCAAGATTTCTCAGATCCACTCTATAGTTTTCATCAAGTTCAATCAAAATGCGATATGTTGACAAAACGAAATACATGTTAATACCATACAGGAATTTTGATTTGTCTGTTTCAGATGGATTCAGTACATGGCTGTTTTTTCTCATATACTCATGAATGTAACTATTGATATCGTCGTATGAATACATCCCGTTAACGAATGTTATTGTTTCCCAGTTTACACCTTTGTCATAGCTGTATTTCATTTGATTATTCCCAAAAATATCTCTGATATTGTACCAACTGTATGTCATATTGATGACATTCACAGCCATTTCATATTTTAAATCATTCGTTAATTTAAGAGGTGAATTGAATCTTTTTTCAAAATCATGACTCTTGCTGACACCAATTTTGTCTCTGTTTTTACTGTTGAATCGTAATGAAATTTCTGTCATATACTTTTACATTAGATATTTCATCATTATTTTATTTAGCTCACCGGTTTTCAGGATTCCCAGTCTGTTCAATGTATGCAATATATTTGTGAATTCATTTTGAACATTTCTGCTGTTGTTGCCGGCTGAAATAGATCCACCAAGTAACTGTAGTCTTGAAAGCATGTCACCCAAAAATGCATCCCTTGAACCCATTGCACCTCTTCTTCCCATGCCTGAACCAATAGTTTGTGCACCTTCCTCAACGGTGTCAATTCTTTTTCGGTACTTTTGCAATAATTTGATCTCTTGAGTCAATTGATATATCTTTTCTTTATTTTTATCCCTATTTGTTTTGGTTGTTGATAGATGAGCTTTTTTTCTTCCAATATCTTTGGTTATTTCACCAATATTTCTGTTATACTCATTAATATCGATTGTTCCATCATATATGATTTAAATATCTGTGATGGAGGAGCTAAATTATATTTCATCAATGTTTGAATATCCTCAAGTGAAAAACCTTTATCAAGATTCGACTTATATGGTGCTTCTGTTTCAGTCATCATTTTAGGTTTGTAATCAATTGGTAATGTTGTTTTCATTGGTACTGATTCAGGTAACGTGTTCATCAGCATAAGATCTTCAAAACCAGATGTCAAGGCTTTTTGATTCTCTTTTCATCCTGTTTTTCGTCGACACTTTTTTTCACACTCTTCTGGACATCAATAGAGGGTTTCAGTAATTCTGATGTTGTATCATAAGCATCCTGTTTTCTGTATTCATAAGTCTTGATAACATCACGAACTTCTCTAGTTTTGTTTCCAGCTTCAATTCCACTTTTAAGAAGCCTTTTCATTCGTTCTATATCCATATACAATTGTGTTAGACTAATCTAAACTATTTACATATGGAAATCCCTAATTATGATATTCAGGGTTTAAAGAATTCATTCAGACAGTTGTATCCGTATATGCCAAAAGATACATTTAGAATGTTATTGGCTGGTAATTCTGGATCTGGAAAGACAACATTGTTCATGCATCTGATTATGGAACCGTTGGTTTATTATGATCAGATACATCTTTATGCAAAAAATTTGGATCAAGACAAATATCAATATCTTCGGAAAGTAATGGATGAAATAAGCAGTCACATTGGATATCCTGCCTTGGTTTGCAGTCAAGAAGAGATATTGCCAGTTGAACAAATAAAAAACACAGATTTGCAGCGATTGGTTGTTTTTGATGATTTTGTCACTGATAAAAAACAAGATCAAATCATAAGCTATTTCATTCAGGGGAGACACAAGAACTGTTCAGTCATATATCTCACACAATCATTCTATGGCTGTCCAAAATCAATCAGACTCAATTGCAGTCACTTCTGCCTTTATGATTTCCCATCCTCAAGAGAAAGGAACTTGATTGCACAGGAGCTTGGAATCGACAAGAAGAAATACATTGAAGCAACCAAGAAACCATATTCCTTCTGTTATGTTGACAAGCCGATGAAGACAATCAAGAGAAATTTTTATGGTGCTGTTTAATCTAATCTAATATTATATGGCAATCAATAATTTCCAAAATGTTGAAAAACAGGAGAATCCAAAAACAGAAAGAATCGAAAAATTAATCTAACAAGATGATATAATGGGAGTTTTTAATGCTCAAATAAATCAAGATAAAACAGAAACTGGTACTGGTGAAAGAGGCCCAGCTGGTCCAGTTGGTCCCAAAGGTGAAAAAGGTGATAGAGGTCCAAAAGGTAATACAGGTGCAATTGGTCCACAAGGAGCTACTGGAGCTGTTGGTCCAAAGGTGATGGATTTAGATTAACACAAGATGGTAATTATGACATTGAAAATAAACGTTTGACAGATGTTGGTGATCCAGTAAATCATTATGATTCTGCTAACTTGGGATATGTTAATGATGCTGTTTTATCAATTGAAGGAACACGTGTTAATCCATTCAAATTTCTTCTTGAAGATACATCAAAAACAACTATTCTTAGAAATGCGAATAATCTGCAATTGGAAGATTTTGACAAAAGCCCTTACTCATTTAATAAAATAGCCTTGTCTTTTGTTATTCCTACTGCTGGTCTTACAACTGTTCTTCGTTTTGATCTGACACAATTGGAAGTTTCAAAGTACACTTTAGTTGTTGAGTTTTATACTGATGGTAGCCCAAATAATGCAACAGTCGATGACGACAATCTGTCATCTAATTTAATTGAAAGAAAGGATTCAATAAAAAGAGCATTTCCAAAGACTCATCTTGTTGATGGTTATTCAAAGAATATTCTTCCTTGAAAAAACAAGTCATGGTTCCACATCAATGGAGTTATTGTTGATTTCACCATATTTACAAAATAATAAAAAACATTATGTCATAGTTTATGGTGTTTATGGATTTTCTAATATCATTTTATCACATATTCACGACCCAGCTTTTGAAATAGAAGAAGGAAGAATTGTATTTGATCGTGAGCTTAAAATGAGTTTTTTTAGAATAGTCAATGTTGCAAGCCCTATACTTCCACAAGACTGCGCAATAAAAAATACGTTGATGATGGTACAAGAGGTAAAGTGAGTACAACATATCTCAATAATAACTTTGTGAAAAAAGATGGAAGCGTTGCAATGACTTCTGATTTGAATCTTGGAGGTAACAAATTGACTAATGTAGCAGCGCCAACAGCAAACAATGATACAGCCACAAAGGGGTATGTTGATAATAAAACAGCTGAAATTAAACTGGAATTATGCACCTGTCAGCATGAATAGAAATGATCTATCATACCATTTTGGTTATTCAGCTGTAAAAGAAACTATGGAACAATAATTGTAAATGGAAGCGTTGCAATGACTGGTGATCTTGACATGGGTGACAATAAAATAACAAATGTTGAGACTCCAAACTCTGATAAAGATTCTGCCAACAAAAAGTATGTTGATGACCTTGTTTTTTCAGCATCAGGAGCTCAACGCAACCCATTCGCTTTTCTGTTAAAAGACAAATCCAAGTCTTCTGTAGTTAGTGATGCAACAAACCTTCAAATTGAGAATTTTGACAGATCACCTTATCACATAAACAAGTCGTCATTGTCTTTTATCATTTCACATAGTGGCAACTTTACATCCAAAATTCGTTTTAATGTGACATCTTTGAGAAACAGTCAGTACACTTTTGTTGTTGAGTTTTACTCACCATCAGACCAAGAAGTGCAACAGTCGATTTAACCTTCCAACTGTAAATATACGAGATGCGGGACAGCCGTTTCAAAACCTTTTCCCAAACTCCACACGTTGATGGTTATATGAAGAAGCTTTTCCGAATCGAAAAAACCAGTGGTGGTCAAGCGGCAATACAGGTGGAACTTTCCAGCACAGCTCCTGCGTCTAACACCAAAACACATATCATCGTTTATGGGGCCTATGGCTATCATACCAATTTGTCTTACTTTGTTCATGACCCAGCTTATGAAATTGAAAACGGTCATGTTGCGTTTGGTAGTAATGTTGACATGAAATTAAACAAAATCCTCAACCTGCAGGATAACCCCTCAAACCCACAAGACGCTGTGAACAAAAAGTATGTTGATGCTGAAATTGCTGGTATTGATGTTTCTCAATTTCTTAAAAAGATGGAAGTGTTTATAATGACCGGCAATCAGGATTTTGGGGGGTTTATTATTAGAGGCCATGGGATAGGAAACCAACCAGCAGATCTTGTGAATAAATCATATATTGACACTAATCTCGCATCAAAAAGCAGTATCGGTCAAACTCTACTTCGAGATGGAACACAAGAAATGACTGCTAATTTAAATCTGGCTGGTAACAAAGTGATCAACTGTGCAACACCAACTGCTAACAGAGATGCTGCCAATAAGTTTTATGTAGATGATAAAACTAAAGATATAATTGGATTTACATCTGATGGAAGCTTTGATTTTTTAAACAAACACTTGGAGAATGTTGGCCAGATTCATACTTCAGACTATATTGACATGAATAATATAAAATAACAAATTTAGCA